>OY979689.1:13012104-13054604 GCA_963855955.1 Luperina nickerlii
ACTAGACGGCATCGGTGAGAGGCTACTACCACTTGAGGCAGTGCAGCATACTTGCTGCCTTTCATGCTCGCTTTGGTGGTACTTCCGTTGATCAGGGCGGCAAGGCCTGGTGAGATGGGTATCCGGGCTCTGGCTCGGCTTGAACCTATGCAGAAGCTTATTCCCAACCTTTCCCTCTCCTGATTCATAAACAGGGCGACGCCTCGCAGTCTGATACCTGGGGCTCCATCTCCTCCGCATCCCAGGAACTGTGTTAATGACATGGCGTTAGGGGCTGGCTGAGGGCTGGCTTCCGCTGTTTCCGATTGTGGTTCTGTTGGTATTTCCGCTTCTGCTGTTTGTTGGGTGGTGTTTCTGTGGGTGGTATGTATGCTAGTGGTGAGTGGTATGTGTGTTTGTGGTGTGTGTGTTCGGTGTTGAGTTGTTGTTGTTGTGATGGTCGTTGTTGACGTGGTGGTTGTTGATGTTGTTGATGGCGTGGTGTCTGTTGACGTGTTGGTTTGTCTTTGTCGATTCTGACGAGGCAAGGTTGCGTCCGTTTTGTTTGCCCCCGCCGCGACCGCAGCGACTCCGCTCACGAACGCCAAGAATGGTGTCCTTGTGGCCAGTCTCCCCATGATGGTGTGGAGTGTGGACTGGCTTAGCTGGGTTTCCAATTTTACCTCCAGCTCCATTCTGTCGTGACCAAATCTTGGGCACTCAAAGAGCAAGTGCCAGACTGTTTCCTCGCAGCTAGGGTCACAGACGCATGAGGGACTATCTTTGAGATGGAATCGGTGGAGGTACGCTGAGAATCCTCCGTGTCCTGTTAGGACTTGTACCTGGGCCGGTGTGAGAGCTGTGTCTCTGAGCATTCTTTTCGCCGCTAGGACGTCTGGGAAGAATACTTTCGTGACCGCCCCTGTACTCGAGGACTCGTATCGCGTCTGCCACTTCCTTATAGTCTCCTCCCGTATCTTCCTCCTCACGAACGATACGGGGACCTTGCTGTAGTCAGATGTTGTGTGTGTAAGTGCTGCCTCCTTGGCCAGCTCGTCCGCTCTCTCATTCCCGGCCGTTCCCACGTGTGCCTTGAGCCAGAAAAGCCTCACTTCCCTGTCCTCCAATCTCATCTCTCGGACGTCTCTTTTTATCTGGAGTGCCAGGTGGTGAGTTACGGACGGTCTCTTCAGCAGGTCGAGTGACGATCTTGAGTCGCTCAAGATGCTTACAGAGGCCGCCCTAGATTCTCTTGCCATCCTGACAGCTCTGTAGAGGGCGTACATTTCCGATTGGAAGACTGTGTTGTGAGGCTCCAGGCCGAAAGTACTGGACTTTGACTCCTTACCGTTCTCCCACCAAGTAAGGGCAGCTCCGACTTTCCCCTCTATCTTGCTGCCGTCGGTGTATATTTGGGGACCGGTTACTTGATGAGTTTCCAGTGTTTCAGGAGTCAAGTCCTCAAGGCGTGCATATTCCGTTGTAATGAGTAGTGCTGGATGGGGTTGTTGGGAGAAGTGCACGTTGCACTCCAGTTCGCAGTCCGATGGTATGAACTCCCGGGAATGGCCCTTTTTGATCGTGAAAAGGGTTGCCGCCTCGATTACCCGGAGATCTAGGGGTAGTTGGCCTGACAGGATGAGTGCCGATGTCAGAGAAACCGTGCGGTATGCCTTGCAGATTTTCTGCGCGAATCCCCTCTGCAGTGAGTCAAACTGATTCCTTGTCATCAATTTCCCAGCTGCGGGGGCCCACGCACTCGCTGCATACAACACGATAGGCTCTATCACCGACACGTATATTGTCCTGATTATCTCTCTGTTCAGACCCCAAGTCACTTTTGCTGCGCATGCCAACTGCTTGTAAATGTCCGCGGCCTTTTTACAGGTCGCAGCCACGTGCGCATTGAAAGTTAGTTTAGAATCTATTGTCAGACCTAACAGCTTGACCTCTTCGACCAGGTTGAGTCGCACACCCGACATATAGAGTATCGGAACGTCGTATTTTAGCTTTTTCGTTAACACCATCGCGTTGGTCTTATGCGCGGCGAAACGTAGCTTGTTTTTGACGCCCCATTCCGATACTATGTCTAGTGTGTCATTGGCCGATTGCTGCAGGGGACCAGTTGTAAAGTCCGAGAAAACCAGGACAACATCGTCTGCAAAGGCTTGACAATATACCCCCATTCTAGCCATTCTGTGAAGGAGCGAGTCTAGGATAAGGTTCCAGAACGTCGGTCCGGCAATTGAGCCCTGGACGCATCCTTTCGTGGTGCCCTTCTCGCTAGTCGCTCTGGCATAGTTGACCCTGATGTTCCGGTCTTCCAGGTATGAGGTGACGAGAGCGTAGATGTTGGTGGGGCAGTTCTTAACTACCAACTGTCTTTTGAGAGCTGGCCACCACGCGTTATCGAAGGCCCCCTCTATGTCCAATGATATCAAAATCACGATTTTTTTTGCTTTGATTTCGGCACGTATGTGTCCCATTAGGGCATAGAGGGCGTCCTCGGTACCGCGCTGCGGCATGAAACCGTACTGATTTGTGTTTAGAGTCGGGAGGAAGTGCCACTGGAGTCTGCCTACAAGGAGTTTCTCGACGATTTTCCCCAGGACCGAGAGCAGGCCTATTGGCCTGTACGACTTTGGGTTGGTATAGTCGTCCTTTCCTGGCTTGCGGAGAATGCACACGTGGGCGACCTTCCACTGCTTCGGGAAGTGTGACAGCGACAGGCACCTGTTTGCTATCGCCAAGAACACCTCCCTATCGCAGTTTATTGCCGCCGTGCAGATGTCCGCTGTCAATCCGTCGGGGCCGGGGGCTTTTTTCGGATTCTGGTTTTGGAGAACCATTTCCAGCTCCGCGGCCGTGAAAGATGGATCATCAGCGGACAGTCCTTGGGGGTTTTCCTCCTCCGCTAGCCTCCTCAGAGCCGTGTGGTATGGTTGTTCGGCATCCGTTGAGTCATCGGGGTAGAAGGTCTTTGCCAGAAGATCCGCCGACTGCTCTGGGCTGAGCGTCTCACCCGCGGTGTTCCTCAGGAGCGCGTCGTCCTGTCTTCTGGCTGTCTTCCTTAGTACCCTGTAGATGCCGTCCCACATGCTCTCTCGGTCCTGCTTCGTGCAGAACTCCTTCCAGCCGGCCGTGGCGGCTTCCGTCGCCGCTGTGGTGTAAGTGTTTTTTGCTATTATGTAGTCTTGGATGGTGAAGTGTCTCCGGCATTCGGCCGCGTTTCGGATCCTTCTCTTCTTCCTCATTGCGTCTTTTTTGAGACGCTCCAGAGAAGGAGTCCACCATGGGGGCTTTTCCTCGTGTTTAGGCGACCCCAGTTTTGGGATCGCTACCTCGCATGAGCAGTGGATGTTATGCGTGTATTTCTTGACTATTGTCTCCAGATCCTCCGGGTTCGAGACGTTCGAGACTCCGGCTGATGTGATGCCTTCTTCTGCCGGGGCGGTCTTGAAGTGCGTGCTGAAGTCTGACCACCTTGCCTTCTTGGTGTTATAGATGCGCGTCGAGATTGGCCTTAAGGGTTCCAAGGCCTTCTCTAAGCGCATCGAGAAGGTTATAGCATTGTGGTCCGAAGTTGTTACACTTCTTTCAACACGCCAATCCTCGACCTTACCCAACAGCGACAGGCTGCATGCGGTCACATCAACGATGCTTGTGCACCACCTGTCCCCTCTGTAAGTCTCGAACGTTGGTGTTTGGCCCGTGTTTAGGATGTGGAGATCCCGCTCGTTGAGGAACGAGTTGTACGCTGCCCCGCGATGGTTTTCGGAAACACTTCCCCACCACTGGCTCCAGGCGTTTACGTCTCCTCCCACCAGGATGTTTGTTGTGCGTAGTTTTTGTATAGTGTTGTTTATTTCCGAAAGGTAGGGTTCAATGTCCTGGTCACCCTCCAAATAGACCGATAGCACTCCGAGACTGAGCTGGCCCACCTTCAGTAAAACGGCGGCGATGTTCTCTGTCACAAGCTGGGGGTCGTGGATGACCTCCAGGTTGTTCCCGAAAACAACGATCGCCGCTTTTACTGGTTTCTGGCGGTTTAGGCTGCACTGGATGACTTGCGTGCCGGGGTTTTGCTTCATCACACCTGTTCTTCCTACATAGGGCTCTTGAACAAGTGCTACTGAAACTCCCCTTGCTTGTGCCGCCATATGAAGTTCTTCTGTGGCCAGCTTGGAGCGCTGAAGATTGCCTTGGATGAATTTCAATCTTGGTATCGGTCTCTTTGAATTTTGGGGGGTGTCCGCTTGTGTGATTGGTGTTTCCGTCTCGTTGCCCTTAGCAATAGGAGACGCGCGACCTCGCTATGCCATCCCATTTTTGGCGTTCCGGGCAGTCTTCGCTGAACGCTGTGTGCGCCAGGTCTCTGCCCGTCTTGTGGATGATCTTGCAGTTAATACATGTGGGTTCTTTGCCCTCCGTTCTTATGAGGCAGTCCCTTCCACTGTGCGCGCCGCTGCAGAAGCTGCAGATGTCTTTTGCGGCTTTGCACAATTGTCTGTTGTGCCCGTATTGTAGGCACTTTGTGCACTGCACAAGGGGCGACTGATCCTCGATCGGGCATCGTTTAATGCCCACATGTATTTTCTGCACCGCCGTGTAACTTTTCCAGAGCTCTGGGGAGAGCTCCAGAACAGGGTGACATTCGAGGGGGTTCCTCGCACGCTTCCTATACCGTACTTTTAGGGTCTGTCTCTCCACAGCGACGTTCTGCAGAAGATGCTTATTCTGCGCTTTCACGAGATCTATGATTTCCCCGTCGCTGTAACTCGACAGTACTCCCCTTATGCAAACGAGCGGATTTTGCGGTTTGGGCTCTTGGACCTTGAGCCCCGCGCTCGACTGGACTTGTTCCTTGACTTTCCTCAAGTCCTCCTTGCTGGCGCACCTCATAACCACTTTTTGGTTACGGGCTTTCCGCACAGTGTCGACCCGGGCTCCGCTCGATTTGAGGTCCAAGGCTGTCCTGATCCTCTCGATCACGTTGTCCCCGGTGTGTTGTGGGTCCGTGGATGAGACGATCAGGGTGTGGTTTGCTTGTGTGGCTGGTTTCGGGGGTTTTGGTGTGCTGGCTACCTGGGCAAAGGTCTTTGGACCCTGTTGTTGTTGGGGCGGTCTATCCGCTCTGCCCAGGTCCGCTACCCCTTTTTGGATGTTCTGGAGGGTCTTTTTGACCTCCCCGACTGCTAGTTCCGCTTCCAGGTTCATCACCGGAGGTGCCTGGGTTGGCGGTTCTTTGTCGCGCAGTGCGCGGAGGTCCGCCGAGACGATCTCCAGCCTTTCGGAAATGGGTTTGAGATGATGCGTGAAGTTTATTGGAGTTGGTGGTGGTGGGGGGGAGGCTACGGGTCTGTTGGTGAGTGCCTGCAGTAGGCCGCGGAGTTCTTCAAAGGCCTCCTCGAACTTTGAGGTGGTGAGTAGGAGGCCCGTCTCCTGAATGCTCAGGTCCGGGTTCGGTTTGACCGGACGGTTGAGGTCTTCCTTGAGTCGCTCGAGATCCTTCCGGAGCACGTCAAGCTGGTTCGACGCGCTGATCACGTTTGAGTCCAGGCGTGAGAGGATTGTCCCCATTGATTCCCATTTGGGGTCGCCCGGGGCTCTTGCTCCTTCCTGCCTGGTCTTCTCGTGCTCCTTTAGGTTCCTGAGGCTCGCCGCTGTGACCTCTTCCTTAATCTCCTTGATGCCTTTGAAGGCCTCAAGGGTTTCGTGGCCCAGCCATTCCCTGATCCCTTTCGACTCTTTGAGCGTATCCGAGACGTCCGTTCTCATTAGGGAGAGCTCGACCTTCATTTGCATTATATCACGATTGTGGGCTCTCTCGACGCGCACAAGTTCTTGTGCGTGTCGAGAGCGCTCCTTCTCGAGGTTGTACTTATGCCGTGATCTAGAGTCTGCCAGTGAGAGGGTTATCTCGTACAGGCCCTGCAAGCACTCGTGGGTTATGGTTTTGCATTCCCGCTTCATGTTCCCGGCGGCCTCCAAAGCCTCCTTACCTTTCTGAAGCAGGTCGTTTGCTTCTCGTGTTGCCAGGTCCATCTCCACCCCAGTGCCTCTTTTCGGAGTCCTGTAGAGGATACTCGGCCGTCCGATCGCTGGACGATCGGCCTGACTAGAGGCCACCGAGCTTTCCTCGTCCGAGATGATCTGGTGGGGAGGGGAAATTCCGCATTGCTCCCAGTTTATTACTATCTCGGAGATCCTGCTACGGTCCCCCGTCTGAGACGTACCGGACACCAATGGTGGTGGCGGCATCGTGGTCGATGCGTCCGGTTCCGACTCTGCCCTCGGCTCCTGTGGCTTCTGCGATGGACGCGCCGTCTTTTCAGATACGAATGATTTTTCCGACGCCATGGACTTCGCGGTGTTTTTTAGAACCTTTTCTCTAAGTGTTTTAGTGACTTTTGCGGCCTCCGTGGTCATCTTGCGGGACGTACTATTTTGAGACATGTTGGTATGTAGTGGTTAGTGGGTAGGTGGTTGTTAATGTAGTTTGTAGTTGTTAGTTTTTACAGAAAGATACATTTACTAGTGAATTAATTAAAATTATTGAGTAACTTAGTTCTACAATGTGATGAAATAGTATTCGTAATGTCTATGACTGTGTTGTATTATATACTAGGATGGACTCACGGGAAACTTCGCTGGTGGTCTGCGTGTTGTCCGGTGAGGAGTCCGATAACTGCAGGGCTCTGATGGTCTAAGCCCTAGTGAGTACGCTGGTGGTGGTTCTCAGCGGAATTGCTTCGGCGTGGCTAGGCTAAGCTGGTGCGGTGCTGATGCTGGTGTCGCTTTAGAGATTCTGGCGGGGCCAGATTAAAGAGCGTTTTGCGCCCTTCAAAATGAGCCCAAACTCGGCGTCCTAGGTCCAACGGGTACGAAGTTAGACTGCGGGGGGGTGAGGTACCTCTGAGAGGGGTGAGGGGGGGAGGAAGGGAAGGTTTCGTGGGGCGGCTATTGGAGGGGGGGTCTTGAGTTGAGGGGGAGGGGGTCAAGGGGGTCGGGGGGGGGAGGTTTCGTGGGGCGACGATTGAGGGGGGGGTCAAAGTGGGGGTCAAAGGGGGTCTCGGGGGGGGGTTTCGTGGGAAGACGATTGAGGGGGGGGTCAAAAATTTAAAACGGGGGTCAAGAGGGGGGGTCGGAACAAACAAAAAAAAGGGGAGGGGGAAGTTCGTGAGAAGACGATTAAGGAGGGGGCCCGGGGCAAGGGCAAAGGGGGGGTACGCCAATTGCGGGGGTGACGTCTTGTTGGTGGTGGAAGAGGGGGGTGGTGAATGGAGGGGGGGTTGGATTTGAGGAAGAGGAGGGGTGGGGGTGTGTGGAAGGATTGTGATGTCCCGAGTCGGAAGAGCCCAAACTCGGGGGGGGTAGGAATAGGGGTATAGGAGTTCTCTCGGGGAATGTCTTGGTGATGGTCGTGGAGTCGTCACTCTGGTGCGTGTTCTGCAGACGGATTCCTCGGCCGGCTTCGGAGTCTCCAGTACGGGCTGTGATGGCTAGTTCGACGTCGCGCCTCGTGGTTTTACAAACACGTGTTGGTAAAGTTAGGTTATTTTAGGTTATTTTGACGGAAAACCACGTGTTTTTTCCGTGTTTTTGAACCTTAATAACTCCACAGCCGCTGCTCCGATTTTTCTGATCCCGATGTTGCTGGATTGGATTTTGCCGCGTCTCTCCGGTGTATTGGAGGTAGATTGATTCCACTGACCTGTGAGATGTTATTCGCAGTCAAAGTTCAGGGGGTCCTGCTCCGAGACCCGTGGTGGTAGACACTTGCGCACACTAATCCTGGTGACTTGTCACTACACAATTTCACTGATACCTTTTTCACGTACGTACCTCAACGCGTGTAATTTTAGTGAATTTTTCTCGCGGAGGTGATGTTGTTCGTGCGATTGTTAGTCGGTTACTCGGTTAGGTTAGGTTAGGTTAGGTTAGGTTAGGTTAGGTTAGGTTAGGTTAGGTTAGGTTAGGTTAGGTTAGGTTAGGTTAGGTTAGGTTAGGTTAGGTTAGGTTAGGTTAGGTTAGGTTAGGTTAGGTTAGGTTAGGTTAGGTTAGGTTAGGTTAGGTTAGGTTAGGTTAGGTTAGGTTAGGTTAGGTTAGGTTAGGTTAGGTTAGGTTAGGTTAGGTTAGGTTAGGTTAGGTTAGGTTAGGTTAGGTTAGGTTAGGTTAGGTTAGGTTAGGTTAGGTTAGGTTAGGTTAGGTTAGGTTAGGTTAGGTTTTTTTTTTTTTTTTTTTTTTTTTTTTTTTTTTTTTTGTTTTGGCAGGAGTGGGAAATCCTCATGGACGCCCAGGCTGCCTCCCGTCGGAGCCAGTCTGGGCAGTGCCGGACTCTTACCGGCTAAAACCACACTCCTGCCTTACAGCGTCCCTCTGACTTGATCAGAGACCTTATTTACAATCCATTGTTACTTTCCTTACATTTCTAAACTACAGTCTTAATACTATTACATTTTTTATTTTAGCCTATTTGTGGGTACTTTACATTTTCAATATCCTTCTATACAAATATCCTTATATTTAACAAACATATTTTCTATATCCTTATATCTGTAGTATTTTACTTCTTACACTCTAAATTACCCTATTACATACACCATTTCAGCAGAATCGAAACGCCTCTTAGTCTAGATGTAATACATGTTTATTGGTTCATTCACTCACTACAATTTCGGACATTTTCAACGACTTTTGTACATATGCTACTGTTATATATTATAGACAAATATGAATCCTAAGCATATATTCATTTACTTATTCCTAGTAATAGTTTTCCTAGCTACTTTCATGCAGAAACCAATAAACTTGTCTCTGGTATCTTTGTTTGCAATTAGTGCACTCAAGTTTGCCATCGTTACCTCAATTCCTAACTCTTGCTCAATCTCATACCTCTCCCGACAGTAAGCAGGGCAGTCAGTCAGTATGTGTACTACAGTTTCCTGTTGGTCATAGTCACATATGCACGATGAGCTCTCCTTGCACTTAAACCTATTAAGGTATTCGGAGAACCCACCGTGCCCTGTCAATAATTGGGTCAGTACTCCTGTCGGTTTCAGTACCTTAACTACACTAAATGCTTGGATGGCGTCCGGGAAAAACATTTTTGTCACTCCGGCTGTTTCTTCGGATCTGTATCTCCGATTCCATTCGTCAAGCGTATCTGCACGAATCTGCCGCTTGACGAATGAAATCGGGCATTGGTCATAATCTGGCCTTGTTTTTGTCGTAAGGGCGGCGTCCTTAGCCAGCTGGTCTGCTCTCTCATTGCCCTCCAGTCCTGCATGAGCTTTGACCCAAAAGAGTTCAACTCTTTTGGATCGATCCCTACTTAGTCGCAGATTTTCGCGAATTTCGACTGCGAGGGGGTGGAGAGAGTGGTGGTTGGTGACCGCTTCCAGTGACGACTTAGAGTCACTATAAATGCCGAAACTGTGTTTTGGACTACGCAAAATTTCCCTTGTGGCCTTGCATATAGCCAGCAGTTCAGCCTGGAAGACGGTACAGTGGGGCGACAGCTTAAGTTTTTGGGTTTTGGTTTCAGCATCATTGCTCCAATGAGACAATGATGCCCCAACCTTGCCCTCGATCTTGCTGCCGTCCGTGTATATCCGCACTGCTTGAGTACAGTGGTTGTTGTGTTGCTCCTGGTCTGCCAGGCATATGAACTGAAGGCTTATATGTTTGGCTGGGTGGGGAAGTCTGTCAAACGCGGTTTGTCGCTCGACCTCCTTATCTCCTAGTGCTGGCCGAGGTACCCCCCTCCTTGCCTCATACAGGGCCGCTGCCTCTTGTATTCGGAGGTCAAGGGGTAGTATCCCAGCCAGCACCAGTGCCGAGTTCAAGGAAACCGTACGGTAGGATTTGCACAGTTTCTGTGCAAACCCTCTTTGGACCGCGTTTAACTGTTTGCGCACCGTCAGCTTTTCGGCTGCTGGTGCCCACGCACTTGCCGCATACAAGATTGTTGGTTCGACTACTGCCGTGTAGATGGAGCGTATGACATCCGGATTGAGTCCCCAGCTAATCCTGGCTGCCCTCGACAACTGCTTGTATAGGTTTAATGCCTTTTTGCATACATTAGATGCATGGGCATTAAACGTTAGCTTGTCATCGATGATCAGCCCCAGGAGTTTGATTTCCCGCGACATACCAACATCGATCCCGCCCATGCTCAGCAGTGGGGTGTCATATTTAAGTTTCCGCGTGATGACCATCGCATTCGTCTTTTGCGGTGCGAATCTTAACTTATTTTTGACTCCCCACTGATGAACATACTCGAGAGCGTCATTGGCACGTCGCTGGACTTCCCTCGCTGAGTCCCCATCGAACATTAAAACTACGTCATCAGCGAAAGCTTGGCAGTAGTCTCCCCTTTGTACCAGGCCTTTGAGTAGGGGGTCAAGTAGTAGATTCCAAAGAATCGGGCCCCCAATCGATCCTTGCACACAGCCTTTGTTTGTTGCCCTGGTAACCTCCTGCCCCGCATATCTCACCCTGACCTTCCGGTGTTCCAGGTAACTGTCCATCACTCTTCTAATGTTCACCGGACATTTAGTTTCCGCCAGCCTTGTTTTTATAGCCGGCCACCATGCACTGTCAAAGGCTCCCTCTATGTCCAGCGATATCATAACGATCAATTTCTTGTCTCTTAACTTTTTGCGTATGAGTTCTAGCAGGTCATAGAGGGAGTCTTCGGTGCTTCTCTGTGGCATAAACCCATACTGGCGTGTGCTAAGTCCGGGTATGATGTGCCATTTCACCCTTCCTATTAGCATTTTTTCCAGAACTTTTCCCATCACTGGCAACAGTCCTATTGGCCTATATGATTTAGGAGCTGTATAGCTCTCCTTCCCGGGTTTCCTCAGGATGACTACTGTCGCTTCCTTCCAGATTCTCGGGAAGTAACCCAGCTCTAGGCATTTGTTTGCCAGTGATAGAAAAAGCTCCGGATCGTGGTTTACCGTTTGCTGGCAGATATCGGCCGTGAGGCCGTCTGCCCCGGGGGCTTTTTTAGGGTTGAAGCTGCGTATGGCTACGTTCAGTTCCTCCTGGGTAAAAGGAGGGTCATGTTCTTCATCATGACCCATCTCGTTTACGTTTTCGGCTACCGATCTGATACGCTTGTGCTCCTGATTATCTTCTTCCTTCTTGTCCTCGGGGTAAAAAGTTTCCGCCAGCAATGTGGCCGATTCTAGGGGATTCAATGTTTTACCTTCCTTGGTCAGGGGTAGATCCTCCTGTCTTTTTGTAGTCCTACCTATAACCCTATAAATACCCTCCCAGAGTCCCTCCCTATCCTGTTTTTTGCAAAAGCTTTTCCAGCTTTCTGTTTGGGCTGCTCTTTCGACTTGCTCATATTTTTCTTTTATTTGCAGGTACTCCCCGACAACTTTCGCCCTCCGGATCGGCGCTGCACAGCGGATTCTACGCTTCCTAGTGGCGACCTCCTTTTTCAACATGGCGAGCTCATTGGACCACCAAGGTAATTTAATTTTATTGTTTGTTTTTAATTTCGGTATACTTATATTAGCTGCTTCTACTATTACGTTAATATATAATTCTATTTTAAGTTCTAAATCTGTTTTATTATTAATTTCATCAAATTCAATTTTGTTTATTTTATTATCTTCTAGCAACTGGCCCAATTTCTCACGAAATTGGTCCCAGTTTGCTTTTTTACTATTAAATATTCTAGTTGTTCTTTTTATATCTAACCCCTTTGCCCTTTCCAGTTTAATTTTAAAAAGAATGGTGTTGTGGTCAGAGCTAGTCATGTATTCGTCCACTCTCCAGTTCTCGACCAGATCGAGCAGATCCGCTGTACATGCCGTGATGTCCACATAGCTGGTGTACAGTGAGGTTCCCCTTACTGTGTGGAACGTCGGTGTGTCGCCTATGTTGAGCACCTGCAATCCCATCTCTTCTAGGGCACCCGCCATTTCGACCCCTCTTTGATCGATTTTGCTGCTACCCCACCAAGAGTTTTTGGCGTTTGCGTCTCCACCCAAGATGATTCTCTGGCCGAAAAACCTCTCTATCTTAGTAAGCTGCTCCAGGTATGGCCCTATCGGTGTTGGTTTCGGTTCTAGGTAGAATGAGACCACCGCGATCTCCCAGGCGCTTGTCTTCATCTTCACCACTGTGATGTTGGGTGTGGTGAAGTTCGGACACTGGACAACGTCTATTTCGCTATCAAAAACTGCGATTGCCGTTTTGATGACGCCATCACCATCACCGGTATGCTGGTATATTCTAGCACCGCGGTAGTCTTTCATTCTACCCAAACTTCCGACGTACGGCTCCTGGAGCAGTGCAAAAGCCACCCCCTTTTTGTGAGCTTCAAGCATAATCTCATTTGTGGCCAGAGCCTTCCTCTGTAGATTTGCTTGCGCCACGAGGTATGACCTTTTGTGGGAGGCAAAGATTTCTTTTGGGACCACCTTAGCAATATGCCACCCTTGAGCGTGCTATCGCATCCCATTTTGCCCTGACTGGGCAATCCAGACTAAATGCATTGTGAGCTGTCTTCTCTAGCTTTGAACGTGCACAATTACAACATGACGGGGCCACACCCTCAAGCCACTCTGGGCACTCTGCCCTCATGTGGGGTCCCCCGCAGTGACTACACTTTGCCTGTGTCTCTTGGCAAAAACGCCTGCCATGCCCATAGCCCAGGCAAAGCGAGCACTGTACAATCGGAGACTGGTCGGCCACTCTTATACGCTGTAGGTCAATGTGGACCGACTCAGCCTCTGTCAGTCTCTGCCACATTTTGGGGGATACCCTCATTACGATGTGACTCATGTGGGGGTTCCTGGTACGTTTTTTATACGCTATTTCTAACCTAATTTCTTGTTCATCCAGGTTCGTAAACATTCGTTTATTTTGGTTTTTTAACGCCCTTATAATGTCTTCGTCACTGTTGCAACTGAGCACGTCCTTTAGGATAACGAGGGGGTCTTTATTTTGTATATTTTCTACTATTAAACTTTCGCCGGATTCTTTTATTTTGTTTTTAACTCGCTCTCTTTCCTCGTCAGTTTTGCAGCCGATTATTATTTTGCGGTCTTTTGCTTTTCTTATTTTCTCCACCTCGAAACCTCCCTCCTTTGCATTTACGGCTTTCCTGATCTTATTTATCACATCTTCCCCTGTTTCTTGGTCATCATTTGCGGTTACAATGAAGGAGTGTAGAGCTGTCTGCACCGGGAGCTGCTTACTCATAGGAGTCGCGGCTACACCGGCGTAGGACCGCTTTTCCATGGTTCTTATCTGCTCGTTTAGCTGCCCCATGTTTTCGGTGTTCTCTTTGATGAGGTCAGCGTGCTCCTTCAGTTTTCCTATGAGGTCCGCAATCTCTTTATTTCCTTCTTCCTTCCTTTCTATATCTCCACTCTGCACCGCTTTCTGTTCTTCTTGTGTGTCTCTTGGTGGTTCTTTACTTTTCCCTTTATTGGCCTCTGCCTCCTTTACAAGTTGGAAAAGTCTTTCCAGTGCCATAAAGACCTCTGTTTTTATTTCCGTTTTTGTATTTCGGGAATTGTTCAAATGCATTTTTGCTTTCAGGAGGCAGGCACGTGCCTCAGAGATCCTGTTTGCATATTTAGGCGCTTTGTCTATTACTATAAGGGAACTTTCATCCGACTCTATTGATGTTCTCTGGGTGGCCCTTTCACCCTCTTGGGTTTTTGTTGGCGGTATTTTTAATGTTTTGGTTTTGGGGTCCGCCGGCAGAGAGGAAGATGAAGACGAGGCCTCCTTGGGAGTGGTCTGAGGTTTCTTCTGAGCTAAAGTCTCTGACCTGCCAACCTCCCGGTCTCCAATGGTTTTCTTAGCCACTGAGGCCATTTTTGGTCCTTCTTTTGGTGGTGTACTTTTTATAAAGGTCTTGTTTCCAACCGGTGATATGGCCGGGTCCTTCTTGTCCAATTTTTCTTTTGAGGGTGTTCTGAACATGACATTCATTCTTGTCCGAGGGGCGCTTTAAATATCTCGAGTTTAAATCGAGTAAGGTAAAATATAATAAAAACTTAACACTTAAATATTTACAATTTCTACTTTGTAAAGAAGTAGAAAGATTTGTATAAGATTTGTAAAGGTGTATAATTGTATAACGTATTTAGTATAAATAAATAAATGTCAGTCTGGTTAATTAACAATTTAAAATAAAAACTTTGTCTACGTATTATTAGAGAGAGTAGTTTCAGTCTCGTCTGATGTTTTTTATCAGACTATTCGCCTGAACAGGCGGTCTGTTGTCTCGTCCAGCGGCAACCTACTACGGTCAAGCTTACTTTTTTACGTCAAGTCAGTCAATCTGAATTTGTAACCCTTTAGGGTTTAGTCACTTTAAGTATGTCTTGGCCGGGAGAGTATATAACGCTCTTATTTATTTTCAATTTATTTTAAAATAACAAGAGAACAGTATATTTACTACACTAATAAAAAGAGCGAGCAGCCGTAACAGCGGGTCGCTCTGTGTAGGTGTCAATCTTCTATCTATCTAATGCCCACGTTCCACTCACAGTATACGCCGCAAAACCTTTTCAGTTTTCCGAAACCACTATAGACAGTTTATGTAGAATTACAAATGTCAATATATAAAATAAAAGATTGTAAAAATCTTTAGGGTCTTGACTCTATATAATTATAGACTGTTATTCGTTCTATGAACGTGTCAAGCATCGAAACAGTAAAAGTTTCAAAGTCGAAAGATAAGTCACAAAACAAATATATTTATAAAATAATTTAGTCGTCCTTAAAACTATTCACACTTAAACTACTTAAACTAATCTGGCTGTACTGAGAATAACCGCCCGTACCTATTTCTCTAGAGAGCCTTTTATGTTCCCAGAGACTCCAGTCAGAGACGCTCTTTCCTTGTAGTGAGCCTAATGTATGCTCTTTCCGTACCGCGAGAGCCAGAAAATGCCAGAAAATAAATAAATAGATATATTAATTTAATATTTTTTGGGGGTCTCG
This sequence comes from Luperina nickerlii, assembly GCA_963855955.1. NCBI lineage: Eukaryota > Metazoa > Arthropoda > Insecta > Lepidoptera > Noctuidae > Luperina > Luperina nickerlii. Next base: position 13,027,072 of record OY979689.1, read on the forward strand.
GGGGTTAGCGGGGTCACGAAGGAGGGGGGCCCCGAGGTTTTAAACTATATATAAAGGGGACTGTATAGATTCTAATGCAAAATTTTGTAATATTTCAATATTTGGGGTCAAGGGTGGGGGTCAAAAAAGTGGGGGTCTAGGGGGCTTATATTAATATGGGTACGAGTTGGGAGGGGGTGATGGGGGGGGAAAATTTTGTCCAAATTTTGAAATTCCCAGCCGTTCCCGAGATATTTAGGGAATGAAGTTTTCCGGGGGAAGGAAGTCGGCGGGTACCAGTCAGAGTGACTGGGTTTGAATTTTGAGAGTCTCGGGGCACAACGGGTGTCACGAAAGAGGGGGCCCCGAGTGTTTGGGCTATATATATAAGGAGTGATGTGGGAATTCTATATATATATATATATATATATGGGTATTATGATATTTGGGGTCAGAAGCGGGGGTCAAAAAAGTTGGGGTCTAGGGGTCTTATATAAATATAGGTACGAGTCGGGAGGGGGTAACGGGGGGGGAAATTTTTGTCTAAATTTTTATATTCCCAGCCGTTTCCGAGATAATAGGGGATGAATTTTTCGGGGAAGGAAGACGACTGGTACCAGTCTGAGTGACTGGGGATATGTTTTGGGGTTATAACATAAATACTAAAATACTTTATCCTTACTTATACTTAGATTTATAATATTTAAATGGTCCGCGGAAGATGCTTGGGGAGGGGGGGGAGGGGGGGTTTGATAGATTACTTATTTAGAGAAAGTTAAATAAAAAAGGGGGGTTAATAGATTAATTAAAGGGAAATTAAATAAAATAAAAAAAAAAAAAAAAAAAAAAAAAAAAAAAAAAATAAAAAAAAAAATTAATAAGGGGGGGGGGGGTTCGAAGAGGGTGAATAGTACAGTGTTGCAGTGTACTATACGTAGTATAGATATACTGGCTGGCGATAAGATAGGCTAACTGGCTTCGTTTCCGAGATATCAATGTTTTCAGTTTACTTGGAGTCTCTGGTTCGATTCCCGATTTGCGAAAAAATTTTTTAAAATTTTGTTCAAATTTTTCAGTTTAATAGGGTTTAGTTAGGTGACAATATTAAATAAACTGCTTTGATAGGTAATTTAAAAATTTCTTAAAAACATTTAGTGGGTAAATTGTGGGGAGAAATCGAATGTGGGGAAAATTCTTTAAATTTACGCGAATTTACCCTGAAATTTTTTCAAAATAGTCGCAGAGGGATGGGACAAAGTTCCATAGGTAGCCCCACTGGAGAAAACTATTAGTTCCCTATCATCATCCCACTACGACTTCCCGTTTTGGAGTTATAGCCACTACCATTTAACTTGTAAACAAGTTAGAATCGGGGAAATTACCCCGATCTGGGAGTGGCTATAACTGGCGAAATAACTACTATTCTACCAAACGGATTTTACAATTCTCACCCTAGTAGTTGGGTGCTGCCGCTCCAATAATAAAGAACACTAAAAGACTAATATTTTACAATTTTTTCCTTTTTTCTTTTCCCACAATAACAGATTATTTTGCGGGCGGAAATTATTCTATCACTCACTAATTTTAAAAAAGGTCCTAAATTTATTGTCCAAAAATTCTGATTTTCCGCATCCGGGTTAGTGGACGTCCCAGCTATCTTCCCTGCGATTTTCAGGGTAGGTCGTCACTGATGATTTGGAAATTTTTTGATCGGAAAAATCGTAACACAGTTTCGCGTCCGCAAAACAACTTTGTAGTATGAATACTAAGGTATTCCTTGAGGAAAATTAGTTTTTCAAAATACCTCTAGGGTCCTTTTCACGAGCTCTTCCTCGATAAGTGGTCAGGGATGTCTTGCAAGCCCAGGATCGGGACTTCGTCGTCGGGAAAACGGGATTTTTCTTATATTTCCGCGCGCTTGCGCGGAAAAATTCGGGACTTTTTCCCGGATTGAAGGTCTTGCTAAGGCGAACCGGATAGGCTTTTAAAAAGTCTAGGTCGTCGCTTTAGATCCCGAGTTATTTAACTTTGAATGTCAAATGTTCCTGAAAATTCACTTTTTTCGTGATAACTTGCACTGTTTTTCACTTTTCACAAATCGGTTTTCACATCCGTGACCGGCTTGCGATTACGCGTGTTTTTATGTATGACACTTGTATAACTGAGCACTTTTTACTATTTTTCGGATTTTTAACGTACGGAGCGCGGTTTTACCGTGGCGTTCGGGGCGGCGGTTGAAGCCAGACTGGGTTAGGTTAGGTTAGGTTAGGTTAGGTTAGGTTAGGTTAGGTTAGGTTAGGTTAGGTTAGGTTAGGTTAGGTTAGGTTAGGTTAGGTTAGGTTAGGTTAGGTTAGGTTAGGTTAGGTTAGGTTAGGTTAGGTTAGGTTAGGTTAGGTTAGGTTAGGTTAGGTTAGGTTAGGTTAGGTTAGGTTAGGTTAGGTTAGGTTAGGTTAGGTTAGGTTAGGTTAGGTTAGGTTAGGTTAGGTTAGGTTAGGTTAGGTTAGGTTAGGTTAGGTTAGGTTAGGTTAGGTTAGGTTAGGTTAGGTTAGGTTAGGTTAGGTTAGGTTAGGTTAGGTTAGGTTAGGTTAGGTTAGGTTAGGTTAGGTTAGGTTAGGTTAGGTTAGGTTAGGTTAGGTTAGGTTAGGTTAGGTTAGGTTAGGTTAGGTTAGGTTAGGTTAGGTTAGGTTAGGTTAGGTTAGGTTAGGTTAGGTTAGGTTAGGTTAGGTTAGGTTAGGTTAGGTTAGGTTAGGTTAGGTTAGGTTAGGTTAGGTTAGGTTAGGTTAGGTTAGGTTAGGTTAGGTTAGGTTAGGTTAGGTTAGGTTAGGTTAGGTTAGGTTAGGTTAGGTTAGGTTAGGTTAGGTTAGGTTAGGTTAGGTTAGGTTAGGTTAGGTTAGGTTAGGTTAGGTTAGGTTAGGTTAGGTTAGGTTAGGTTAGGTTAGGTTAGGTTAGGTTAGGTTAGGTTAGGTTAGGTTAGGTTAGGTTAGGTTAGGTTAGGTTAGGTTAGGTTAGGTTAGGTTAGGTTGGGGGTCCCCCCACAGCGCATACGTCCACGTCGTGATCCCCGGGCAACGCCGTGTCTGACCACCGTAACGGAGTGGCAGACCGGCGGCTAAAGTGCGCTGTGACTTGCAGCCAACACGCGGACGACTGCAAGTACGAGTATGCCGAAAAAGCAAAGACGAGACGCCTCCGGGCGCTTTTTAACCGATTGTTCCTCCGGGGACGACACAAACGGCCCTTCTCAGGGCCAACACAGTGGCCCTTCCCAGGGCCAATCCACCGGCCCTTCTAAGGGCCACGTCGAAGCTGGCCGCGCACCATCCGTGGCCAGTTTATCCAGTTTGCAGGCGGAGTTTTCGGACTCCGGCGAGTCCGCCATGGACACGTCGGCGGCCGAAAACGACCGCCTCCAGCGGAAGCGGGCCTACCTGAGGCTCGGGTCCGGAGGCTCCTCGGGGTCTGTGGGCAAGACGGGGAAGAGGCCGAAGTCGAAAAAGGCCTCGACTCCTGCTCCGACTCCTGCCTCGAGTCCGACCCACGACGTGGGTCTGGTGGACGCCGAGCGTCAGTTAGGCCTGGCAAGGAGGGAGCAGCTGCAGCAGGACCTTGAGGAGAAGGTCGCTGCCAGGGAGCAGCAGGCGCGGTCCGCCAGGTCGAGGGCTGGCTATGGCACATCCAATGTGCTGTACGCCGACCACTCCCTGGCGGAGCTGGAGCGCATGGCACTCCAGGACAAGGAGGAGGTACTGGAGGTCGCCTCGCCTCCAAGTCTTCGAACCTGAAGGGGACCTTCCAGAAGGCCCTCAAATGCCGGGCCGTGAGCTTGCACGGCATTGTCACCGAGCTGGTGCAGCGCACGGCCACAGAGGAGACGCGGCAGCTGCAGGCGAGGGTGGATCGCCTGCAGCTGGAGGTCAGCCAGCTGCACCAGAAGCTGGCTGAGGCCACGGCCCGGCAAGCCCAACCTGCTCCTGCGCCTGCCCCTGGTCCGGCAGAGAGAGGCTCCTCCCCTCCTGGCAACCTCGTGGAAATAATCCGCGGGGTTGTCATGGAGGAGAGGGCCTTCATCAGGGGCTGCTTCGCCGGTATTGAGGACCGGCTCCCGCCGGAAAAGCGGCTCCGCCCGCCGCTAGCGGCGGATAAGAGTCCGCCACCGACGGAGCCAGCGCCTGTACCTGCGCAGCCTGCGGGAGACCCGAAACCGGGTGCGCAGACCCAGGCCTCCAAGGGCAAGGGGAAGGGAAAGGGGAAGGGCAAGAGGAGCACGGTGGCTCCTCAAACCCCCACCACAAGCGCGGAGGGAGCGTCTGCCTCTCCGGCAGCCCCCCAGAACACGCAGCGGGAGGACGCCATGGTCCCTTCCACCACCCCGTCCAACCAGGCGTGGACGGAAGTGGTCAGGGGGGGAAAGGCCAAAAAGTCCAAGCCCGCTGCGACTGCTTCGGCAGCCCAGAAGGCTTCGGCGGGCGGGAGGAAGTTGGTTCCTCCCAAAACTGCGGCGGTCGTGGTGACCATCACCCCGGAGGCCGCAGAGCGGGGCGAAACGTACGAGTCCGTCCTAAGACGGGCTCGTGCTAACGCGGATCCCTCTCGGCTGGGGATCGGCAACATCACGTGCCGCCGCACCCAGGCCGGAGCCCGAATTTTTGAGTTCGGGGGGGAGCAGCGCGGCGCAAACGCGGACCTCTTCGCAACAAAGTTGCAAGAGGCCATCGCGGATGTGGCGACGGTCGCCAGACCCGTCAAGACCGCATCCTTGGAGGTGATCGATATGGACGATTCGGTCACCAAAGAGGATGTGGTGGCGGCCGTTGCTGCTGCGGGAGGCTGCAGCGCCAGCGCCGTGAAGGGGGGAGCCATCAGGCCCGGCCGCCGCGGCATGGGCGCAATCCGCGTCGAGTGCCCAGTCGCCGCGGCGGTGGCCGCCCTTAAGGCGACCAAGGGACGGCTGCTCGTGGGCTTCAGCTCGGCTGTGGTCCGGCCGCTTGAGGACAAGCCTGCGCGGTGCTTCAAGTGCTTCGCGCCGGGCCACACCCGATCTATGTGTCCCTCCAAGTTCGACTGGGGAGAGTCTTGCTTCCAGTGCGGACAGGAGGGACACAGGAGTGCCACTTGCAGCGTCACCACGCCACACTGCCCGGCGTGTGCTGCCAGCGGCCGCCCCGCGGGGCACAGGATGGGGGGCAGGAGTTGCCAGCCTCCCGCGAGGAAGGGCATAGTGCCGGCGCAGGTTCGCCCTGTCGCCGCCACCGCCGCTGTCGCCGCCGCTGTTACACCAGCTCCAGCGGCGGTGGCTGAGGAGGGGGGTGCGATGTCGGAATAATGGTTTCCTATCACCGCATCCTCCAGGCGAACACCAATCACTGCAGAGCGGCCCAGGACCTGCTGGTGCAGGCCATGGCTGAGTGGTTGGTGAACGTAGCGGTGGTCGCCGAGCCCTACTCGATCCCCGGCAGTTGGCTGGGTGACGAGGACGGCTTGGTGGCACTAGCGGCGCGGTCCTCCACAGACTCCCCTCCCCTCTCGCTATTAGAGAGGGGACCGGGATACGTGGCCGCCGCGTGGGGAGAGATAGCCCTCGTGGGCGTCTATTTCTCCCCAAACCGCCCTCTCCGGGACTTCGAGAACTATCTCGGAGCCCTGGCCGCCGTGGTCGGCAGGGCGGCGCCGCGTCAGGTCTCCGTATTGGGAGACCTGAATGCCAAGTCGGTGACCTGGGGCAACCCGGCCACCGACCATCGCGGGCGGGCAGTGGAGCAGTGGGCAGCCTCCTCTGGGCTCTCCCTCCTCAACAGAGGGAACGTCCAGACATGCGTGCGGCGACAGGGTGGCTCGATAGTGGACGTCACTTTTGCTACCCCTGCGCTGGCCGCGCGCGTGCTGAACTGGCGGGTGGATTTGGTGGAGACCATGTCGGACCACCGCTACGTGCGGTTCGACATCTCCACCGGTGGCCCCGGAGGGACGCGGCCCCTCTCGGGGCGGTCAGCGTTCCCACGGTGGGCTCTCACCCGCCTGGACAGGGAGGCGGCGGCGGAGGCGGCGTTTATCCAGGACTGGCTTTCGCCGCCTTCCGCCGGCTTGGACGTAGACATCGCGGCGGGACACCTGAGGGAGTCTCTGACCGAGGTGTGCAATTCCAGCATGCCTCGGTCCGGCCGACCGCTGCCCAATAGGGCGGTGTACTGGTGGTCGGCCGAGCTGGAGAGGCTTCGAGCGGGGTGCGTGGTGGCCAGAAGGGCCTACGCGCGGAGCCGGCGGCGGCGTCAACGAGACCTCGCCCACGAGGACCACCTCTATGAGGTGTACATAGAGGCAAAACGGGTCCTCGAGCGGGCCATCGCCGACGCCAGGGACTCGGCGAGAGCGGAGATGCTGGAGGGTCTCGACAGAGATCCCTACGGGAGGCCATACAAGGCGGCGCGAAACAAGCTGCGCCCCTTTGGTCCCCCGGTGGCCGAGACCCTGGAGCCCTCATTCCTGGATGGGGTGGTTCAGTCTCTGTTCCCGTGCAGGGACAACTTCACCCCACCAGTGATGGACCCTCCGCGGGGGATAGCTCCGCCAGCCGAGGAGGAAGAGGAGGCCCCTCCTGTCACGGAGTCGGAACTCAGCGCGGCGATTGTGCATATCCGCGCCAAGAAGACGGCTCCGGGCCCCGACGGTGTCCCGGCGAGAGTGGTGGCAATTGCCGCCACTCAAATGGAGGAGCGGTTTCGGGACCTCTTTAGCGCATGTCTTGCGTCTGGGAGGTTCCCGAAACCGTGGAAGGAGGGACAGCTGTGCCTCCTTCGCAAGGAAGGCCGCCCCGCAGAATCGCCCTCGGCATACCGACCCATCGTCCTGCTCGATGAGGTCGGCAAAATGTTCGAGGGGATAATCGCTGCCCGCCTAAAGAGCCACCTGCGGAATGTGGGGCCGGACTTGTCGGACGCTCAGTTCGGTTTTCGGGCTGAGCGTTCCACAGTGGACGCGCTGGCCCGCCTTAAGGGCCAGGTGAAGGATGCGATGGAGGCGGGGGACGGATTGTTGGCGGTGTCATTCGACATAGCCAACGCCTTCAACTCTGTTCCCCACAGCACCATCCTAGAGGCACTCCGATTCCACGGGGTGCCTCTATACATGCGGCGTCTACTGGCCAGCTACCTGGAGGATCGGGCGATCGTCCTCGTGAACAGGGCTGGCCAAGTCCGGCGGTACGCAGTCGAGGCCGGCGTTCCACAGGGGTCGGTAGTGGGACCTCTCCTCTGGAACGTTGGCTACGATTGGCTCTTGCGGGGAACTCTCCTCCGAGGCACGAGTGTCATCTGCTACGCGGATGACACTCTCCTCACGGCCCGGGGGGAGAGTTTCAGGGAGGCGGCCAACTTGGCCTCGGCAGGCGGATCCTTGGTCGCAGGGAGGATCCGCCGCCTAGGATTGACGGTGGCGCTGCACAAGACCGAGGCCGTGTTCTTCCACGGGCCTCGGCAGCGCCAACCACCAGACGCCCACATCTTCGTGGAGGGCGTCCGAATCGAGGTGAAGGCCCAGATGAAATATCTGGGCCTTGTACTCGACAGCAGGTGGCGTTTCGGCCCGCATTTTAGCGGGCTGTCGACGCGCCTGCTGAAGACTGCGGGCGCCCTCTCGTGGCTGCTCCCCAACTTGGGGGGGCCCCGCGCGCGATGCCGGCAGCTCTACGCCGGCATCTTGAGGAGTATGGCCCTTTACGGGGCCCCTATCTGGGAGGACTCCCTCCGCAGGAGGGAGAACGCCGCCGCATTGCGGGCCCCCCAAAGGGCCATAGCCCAGCGGGTGGCGAGGGCCTACCGCACGGTAAGCTTCTCGGCGGCATGCGCTCTGGCCGGCACCCCGCCTTGGGAACTCGAGGCGTGGGTGCTCGCCAGAGTGTATGAATGGACGGCGGGGCGGAGGGCGAGAGGAGAACGCCCCGCCCCCGAAGAGCGGGAGGCCGTCCGGCGGGAGGCGAAGGACGCCATTGTCGTCCACTGGACGCGGGACCTCGCCGCCGCAGCCTTCGGCCGCCGTACCCTAGACGCGATTGGGCCGGTCCTGCGAGACTGGCTCGAGCGGTCGCACGGGTTCGTCTCCTTCCGTCTGGTGCAGGTGCTGTCCGGGCACGGTTGCTTTGGATCGTACCTGCACCGTATCGGGCGGGAGGAGACGCCGTCGTGTCACGGCTGTGGCGCGGCGGAGGACACGGCGCAGCACACTCCTGAGGTGTGCCCGTCGTGGTCCGAGCCGCGCCGCAGTCTCACCGCGGCGATCGGAACGGACCTCTCGCTCCCCGGCTTGGTCAATGCCATGCTTGGGGACGAGGGGTCCTGGGCGGCAGTCGCCTCCTTCTGCGAACACGTCATGTCCCAGAAGGAGGCGGCGGAGCGCGCGCGGGAGGAAGACCCTCTCGCGCCGCCGCTCCGAAGGCGGAGGAGGGGTCGAAGACGACGTCAGTATGACAGTCACCTCCGACTCCTCCCAGGTGGAAGCCAGCAGGCGACGGGTGCGGGGGCACCCTCGCCTGTATTGCACAGGCTTCCACCAGTGCCGGACGGGAATGGCCAGGTGTTCCCGGCCATTCCCGTAGCCCCCCAGCCGGGGGGACATGCGGGGCCCGCCAGTTAGGCGGGCATGTGCCGGGGGGGGTTGTGGACGCAAAGGCTGAGCCGGATTCCCATGACCCCTCCATCAAGGCGACGAGGGAACACCGCTGAGTTTTAGTGGGTATACTGCCACCTTAGCAGGGAGTCCCACATACTCCGTATCGTCCCCCGACGATCGGAGATGCGTAATGTCATTTCTCAGCGACAAAAAAAAAAAAAAAAAAAAAAAAGGTTAGGTTAGGTTAGGTTAGGTTTTTTTTTTTTTTTTTTTTTTTTTTTTTTTTTTTTTTTTTTTTTTTTTTTTTTTTTTTTTTTTTTTTATTACTAGTACCTCCAACATGATCGGAGCCTATGCTTGTCCGGTTTATCTTTCATACAAGTTCTCGCATTTATGCCTCTCGTACTTTTATTCCTCATACTTTATCTTTCTTGCATTCATCCTCATTCATGACTGTTATGGGTGGGATTCCCAACTATCACCTATATAACTAGCTAACTATGTTTATTTTATGACACCAAGGAACAGTGACTCAGGGTTTTTTATTTATTAACATCTTATTACGTCTAGTTTACATTTTATTTCTTTCTTATTGCTAATTAGGAGTAAAATTTTACAGTATCTTATCTTATAATGATTTTTTCTTACAGAGGCGGGGAGCCGCACTTATAACAATATTCTTTTACAGAGACGGGGAGCAGTTGTTATATTGCTCTCTATTTATATACATTATTTATATTTCTAGCTTATTTCTATTTTACATTGTATTTACTTCCTATTTTATCTTACGCTATTGTTCATCTAAATATATTATGCTAGTCTTTAATATATTACATTATATCAGGACAGCATACTTTCTTAATCTATCTTGTTTCTATTAATAACTTGTAATGCAATTTCGATACAATATTTTATAAATTCGTTCCGATTTTTTCCCATCATCAACTCTGACGCATTCCTCGCAGTCAGTTCAACACCGAGTTTCTGCTCCGTCTCGTATCGCTTTTTTGCGTTCATTGGGCAATCAAACAGAATGTGCGAAACCGACTCTTCGACACCAGGCACACAGGCGCACGATGGATTCTCTTTACACTTGAAGCGTTTCAAGTATGCAGAGAACCCACCGTGCCCTGTCAAAATTTGCGTGGTTATACTCGTATGAGTCATCTTCCGCACCACACCGTATGCTATCACTGCGTCCGGGAAGAACATTTTCGTACCCGAAGCCGTGTCACCCGACCGATATCTCCCGTTCCATTCCTCAAGCGTTTCCGACCGGATTTGTCGCTTGACAAATGACACGGGACACAAGTCGTAGTCCGGCCTTTTCTTCGACCCCAGAGCGGCCTCCTTCGCAAGCTGGTCGGCTCTCTCGTTTCCCTCCAACCCTACGTGGGCTTTTATCCAGAACAAGGAGACACTCTTGTTCTGGAGCTTACAGCGTCGTAAGGTGTCCCTAGTGTCCACGGCCAAGGGGTGGAGGGAACTTGTGTTGATCACCGACTGAAGGGCCGCCATAGAGTCGCTGAAAATGCCGAATGAGGTTTCACGGGACTTGAGTGTTTCCTTAGCCGCTCTCTGCAGAGCCAGGAGTTCAGCCTGGTAAACGGTACAGTAGGACGGCAAAGCAAGTTTGAGGGTCTTCGTCTCGGCGGCGCCATTCCATAAGGATAGCGCCGCTCCGACTTTGCCCTCAATCTTGCTGCCGTCGGTGAAGATCCTCACAGCAAAATTGCTGTGGTTTTGATATTGTTCTTCGTCTACCAGGTTTTTGAACTCGAGGCTCATTTGCTCCGCAGGGTGTGGGGCGTCCAGCGCTGAGGCCACTCGCTCCACCTCCCTGCCCCCCAGTATGGGCTGGGGTACCCCCCTCCTGGCTTCGTATAACATGGCTGCTTCCCGTACACGAAGGTCGAGTGGGAGTAACCCAGCCAGCACCAGGGCTGAGTTCAGGGACACAGTGCGGTATGCTCTGCACATTTTCTGGGCGATTCCACGCTGGACGGTCCCAAACTGCTTGATAATGCCCAACTTTTTCGCAGCCGGTGCCCAGACGCTTGCAGCGTAAAGGATTATGGGCTCTATGCACGCGACATACATCAGGCGTATAACCTCCGGGTGTAACCCCCAACTAACCTTTGCGGCTCTACACAGCTGCTTATATATGGCAATTGCCCTCCTGCATACCAGCGAGACATGGGTGTTAAAGGTCAGCTTGTGGTCGATAGTTACACCCAGAAGCTTCATTTCCTGTGATATGCCAATGCCGATCTCCCCCATGTTGAGGCGTGGTGTGTCATATTTTAACTTCCTAGTTATCACCATCGCGGTAGTTTTGTGTGGTGCGAATTTCAGTTTGTTTTCGACACCCCACGCTAGAACATGGCTGAGAACGGCATTGGCACTTTCCTCTACCTCTAGTGCGGTCTCTCCGTCGAAGACCAAAAGGACGTCGTCCGCAAATGCCTGGATGTAATTTCCCTTGCTTTCTACTTCTTTGAGGAGGGGATCCAGGACCAAATTCCACAAGATTGGGCCACCAATCGAGCCCTGGACACAACCCTTGTTTGTGTCCTTGCTATATTCTTCCCCGCCGTACCTGATTTTGACTTTCCTGTCCCTGAGGTAGCTGTCAATGACCCGCCTAATGTTTATTGGGCAGTTTTCCTCCGCCAGACGGACTCTTATCGCTGGCCACCAGGCACTGTCGAATGCTCCCTCTATGTCCAAGGATACGAGTGTTACTATCCTTTTCAGTGCTAGTTTTTGGTTAACATGTTGCATAAGGGCATAGAGGGAGTCTTCGGTGCTTCTTTGCGGCGTGAATCCGTACTGACGGGTGCTCATCCTTGGCAGGAGGTGGAATTTTAGGCGGGCCACTAGCATCTTCTCATATATTTTCCCCAGTATAGGCAAAAGCCCAATCGGCCTATATGACTTAGGAGTGGAATAGCTGTCTTTCCCAGGCTTCCTCAGTATTATGACTGTTGCCTCCTTCCAGGACGTGGGGAAGTGGTGGTATTCAAGGCACTTATTTAGAAATTTCAAAAATAGTTCTGAGTCGCTAGCGATGGTTCGGCAACAAATGTCAGCTGTAAAGCCATCGGAACCCGGTGCCTTCTTTGGGTTGAAGGACTCCATTGATTTTAGTAATTCTGCCATAGTAAAAGGTGGGTCGCAAGGGTCACCTTGCTCGCCAGAGTTCACACTTTCGGCTTTACTTCGAATGGATCGGTGATGAGCATTGTCACTTTCAGAGAGGTCCTCCGGATAGAACGTTTCAGCCAATAGTTTTACGGAGCCTCTCGCATCTAGCACATCACCGTTCATTTCCAATGGCAAGTCCTCTTCCCTACGCTGCGTCCTACCTATTACCCTGTAAATCCCCTCCCAAACCCCCTCCCTATTCTGCTTCTCGCAGAATTCCTTCCAACTCTCGGTCTGAGCTTTGGCCGCTTCTAACTCATATTCTTCTTTCTTTTTCAGGTACTCTTCTATGACTTTCGACCTCCGGATTTGGGCGGCACAGCGGATCCTGCGTTTCCTGGTAGCGACGGTTTTCTTCATCTCATCGAGTCTCTCGGACCACCACGGCAAGGTTAGCTCCTCCTGAACTTTTTTAGCGGGTATGGTTTGCTTGCATGCTTTACTTATTGCTTTTGTTAAGTTTATTGTCAATGTGTCAATTTGCTCTGTATTTTTAATTTTGTCAATTTCTGCTGTTGTAATGTTATTTTGTATTTTCAATTGGCCAAGCTTCTCATGAAAATTGGTCCAATTGGCCTTTTTGGTATTGAATTGCCTGGTTGTTCTTTCTATTTTTATTCCTTTAGATTTTTGCAGGAGGATCCTAAACGTGATGCCGTTGTGATCCGAGCTCGTGAGATCTTCATCAACCCTCCAGTCGTCTATCATGTCCAGGATGTCATTGGAACAAGCGGTAACATCTACATGACTGCTGTAACGTTTCCCTCCTCGGATAGTGTCGAAAGTCGGAATTTCCCCACGGTTCAGAATATTCAGGTTTAGCTCGCCGAGAGTTCCTGCCATCTCTTCGCCCCTGTAATCGACCGTCGGGCTGCCCCACCATATGCTCTTTGCGTTAGCGTCCCCTCCAAAGATCAGTTTTTTGGAACCGACGACGAGCCTTATTTGTCTAAGATGTTCTAAATAAGGCTCGATAGGCTGGTCTGGCTCAAAGTAGAAGGAGACAAGCGTGATCTCCCAGGCACTGGTCTGGATTCCCACCACTGAGATGTTGTTTGTGGTGAGTTTTGGGTACTGTTTGACTGTGAGGTCGTTGTTAAACACAGCTATTGCTGCTTTAACAGTCCCTTCTCCTGTACCAGTGTTCTGGAAGATCCGAACGCCCCTGTAACTCCTCATTACTTTCGCTCCGGCTACGTACGGTTCCTGAAGAAGCGCCACCGCTGTTCTGCGCTTCACAGCCTCTATTAAAAGCTCATTGGTGGCGAGCTTTTTTCGTTGGAGGTTGGCCTGTAGTACTCCATAGTGGGTGTTTTCAGTTGGGGTGCCCTTAGCAATACGCGACGGTCGACCTGGCCACGTCATCCCATTTTCTGCGTACAGGGCAGTCGTGACTGAAGGCGTTATGCGGCGTGCTGTGCTCTATTTTTGCCTTTGTGCAGTTTCTACAGGCGGGTGGAGAACTTGAGAGCCAGTCCGGGCACTCTGCTCTCAGATGCGGACCTCCGCAATGGCTGCACAGGTCCGCGGGCTCCTTGCAAAATCTCTTGCCGTGTCCGAAGCCCAGACAGCGAGTACATTGGACCAGCGGGGTCTGATCTTCGACCCTAATGCGCTGCAGATCTATGTGCACGGTTCCGATGTCCATTGCTCGTCGCCAGATGGTGGGCGAGACGCTTACGATAACGTGGCCAGTATGAGGGTTTCGTGTCCTTTTTCTATATTTGACCTCCACTCTGTTTTCCCCACTGTCGAGGCCGTCAAAAACACCCCGATTCTGATTTCTCAGCGCTGGTTAGGTTAGGTTAGGTTAGGTTAGGTTAGGTTAGGTTAGGTTAGGTTAGGTTAGGTTAGGTTAGGTTAGGTTAGGTTAGGTTAGGTTAGGTTAGGTTAGGTTAGGTTAGGTTAGGTTAGGTTAGGTTAGGTTAGGTTAGGTTAGGTTAGGTTAGGTTAGGTTAGGTTAGGTTAGGTTAGGTTAGGTTAGGTTAGGTTAGGTTAGGTTAGGTTAGGTTAGGTTAGGTTAGGTTAGGTTAGGTTAGGTTAGGTTAGGTTAGGTTAGGTTAGGTTAGGTTAGGTTAGGTTAGGTTAGGTTAGGTTAGGTTAGGTTAGGTTAGGTTAGGTTAGGTTAGGTTAGGTTAGGTTAGGTTAGGTTAGGTTAGGTTAGGTTAGGTTAGGTTAGGTTAGGTTAGGTTAGGTTAGGTTAGGTTAGGTTAGGTTAGGTTAGGTTAGGTTAGGTTAGGTTAGGTTAGGTTAGGTTAGGTTAGGTTAGGTTAGGTTAGGTTAGGTTAGGTTAGGTTAGGTTAGGTTAGGTTAGGTTAGGTTAGGTTAGGTTAGGTTAGGTTAGGTTAGGTTAGGTTAGGTTAGGTTAGGTTAGGTTAGGTTAGGTTAGGTTAGGTTAGGTTAGGTTAGGTTAGGTTAGGTTAGGTTAGGTTAGGTTAGGTTAGGTTAGGTTAGGTTAGGTTAGGTTAGGTTAGGTTAGGTTAGGTTAGGTTAGGTTAGGTTAGGTTAGGTTAGGTTAGGTTAGGTTAGGTTAGGTTAGGTTAGGTTAGGTTAGGTTAGGTTAGGTTAGGTTAGGTTAGGTTAGGTTAGGTTAGGTTAGGTTAGGTTAGGTTAGGTTAGGTTAGGTTAGGTTAGGTTAGGTTAGGTTAGGTTAGGTTAGGTTAGGTTAGGTTAGGTTAGGTTAGGTTAGGTTAGGTTAGGTTAGGTTAGGTTAGGTTAGGTTAGGTTAGGTTAGGTTAGGTTAGGTTAGGTTAGGTTAGGTTAGGTTAGGTTAGGTTAGGTTAGGTTAGGTTAGGTTAGGTTAGGTTAGGTTTTTTTTTTTTTTTTTTATATTAGATTTATTCGCTTTTTGTTTTGGTGATTTTTCATCATTTATTTGATTCTATATAAGTATGACAATATCTGCTATTTGATACAGAAATTGTTTTTTGGGAAGTTTTATTCGCGATGAAGATAATAATATTAATTAGAGATAAGTGATATATATTATCGTAAAATTTTTATCATAATTATATATATATATATATTTTTTTTTTTTTTTTTTTTTTTTTTTTTTAATAGTGTATATGTATTGTATTTATTATCTATGTGTCATTGTAATGCTTCAATTCGCTTAAAATTTTAGTGATGTATTTAGTGAACGCGAGTAGGACTTCTGGTTTGCGCGTTTGCACCTCGATGTCATATGCCGTGATACCAAATCTCTCAGAGATTGCCTCATACTGCATGCGATCCATGGCGAATCTGGGGCAATCCCTGAGGAGGTGGTCGAGGCTTTGTACCGTGTCGTCGTGGCAGGGACAGTTGTCGTTTGCAGTGATTTTGAAACGGTGTAGGTACTTTTTATGAAATCCGTGGCCTGTGAGGATTTGAGTTAGGTAAAAGTTTGGTTCGGTATGTTTTCGGAATTTGCGTATGTCTGTTATCGTTGGGAATATCGATTTGGTATGTTGTCCCTGCTCACTAGATGCATACCTGGCTTGCCACTTAGCCAAGTTAGCTTGCCTTAATTCGCGTTTGACATATGACATCGGGTATTTATTGTAGTCTGGAGTTTTGTGGAGTCGAGTGGCCAGTTTTGCTGCAGCATCTACAGCTTCGTTGCCGGCAACTCCACTGTGCCCTTTCACCCACTTGATGGATATAACGTTTGGTGGTGTATTTGCGCGTTCATGTGTGTGAGTGTAAATGGTTTTGTGTATTTGTGTGACAAGTGGGTGAGTGTTGCTTCGGTCTGTGATCGCCTGTATTGCAGACTGGGAGTCCGAGAAGATTGTGGTGTTTTTGTGTCCCTTTTTTTGTGCCCATTTGCTACCTTCCAGGATGGCGAATAGTTCGGCCTGGAAAACTGTGCAGGTATTGTGGAGTTTGAACTTTTTGGTGACAATCGCTCCTCCCGGATCGTAGCAAACGAAAGCCGCTCCGACGGCACCATCGTCCTGTTTGCTGCCGTCGGTGTAAATGTGGTGCTGCGGTTGGGCAGCTTCAGCTTCAGCGTGTCTACGGGTGCTAGTGACTGCTCTAGGCAGTCTTACTGCCGGGTGTAGTAGCTCGCGTACGGGCGTGGGGCATTCAGGGGTGACGTCCGCTGGCAGAAGGTGGCTCGTGCCTGTGAGGCGAACAGTTTCGACGTGGTGGACTTCTTGGATTTTAAAATCGAGAGGCATAAGGTCTGCGAGTGCCAGGGCAGCAGTGGTCGAGACGGTCCGGAAGGCACGGATGGCCTTTAGTGCGAATCCTCGCTGGATGCTGGCGAGTTGCTTCTTTACGCACTTCCTGTTGACTATATGTCCCCATATACCAGCAGCGTACGTGACAATCGGTTCTATAACGTGCAAATATATTGTGCGAGCGTTTTCCGGATGTGCGCCCCACGTGCATCTGATGTACATTCGTAATTTGTTAAATATGCGAGTGGCTTTGCCCAGCACATATTTAAGGTGGCTATTAAATCTAAGTTTTTCGTCTAGGATGACGCCAAGCAGTTTTATTTCTGGCACAAATGCCAAGTCGGTGCCGTCCATTTTTAGTTTCGCGGTTTTTGCTTTGGGTGTGAAGGCGATGACTTGGGTTTTTGCCGGGCCAAAGGTCAGTTTCACGCGTTTGCCCCATTCACTGATGTTAGCGAGAATGCTGTTGGCGAGTTGTTCCACTGCATCAGGTGTGTCTGCCGTAACCACCAGCAGGACGTCATCCGCGAAGGCTTGCATATGACAGCCCGATGGTAGTTGCATGTCCAGGAGTTCATCGAGGATCAGATTCCATAAGACCGGGCCACACGCGGATCCCTGAATGCAGCCCTTTGTCAAGGTTTTTTGGACTCGGACTCCCGCGTGGTCCAACGTGGCGGTTCTGTCCTGCACGTAGTTTCTGATTAGCCCATAGATGTTTTGCGGCGTTCCAATGTGTTTGAGGCGATGGAAAAGAGCGGGCCACCAAGCGTTATCAAACGCCGCTCTTATGTCTAGTGATATAGCTATGGCTAGTTTGTGGTTCTGTTTGGCGTGGTGTACGTGATTTAGAGCGGTATGGATGGCTTGGGTGGTGTTCCTTTGTTGTCGGAAGCCGTATTGTTGAGGGTTTAATTGATTTCCGACTTCAGCGTGGTGGGCTACCCTTTTGATGAAAAGTTTTTCCAAGAGCTTCCCGAATACTGGAATGAGGCCTATGGGGCGGAATGATTTTAGATCGGTTTGATCATCCTTTCCCGGTTTGGGAATGATCTTGACATAGGCCTCCTTCCAGATTCGGGGGAAATGGTGTAGGGCGAGGCATCTGTTCATAATGTCGGTTATCAATTGCGGGTAATGTGCGGTGAATTGAAGGCAGATATCGGATGTGAGGTTGTCGAGGCCGGGGGCTTTACTGGGACTTATCTGTTTAAGTTGCTCGAGAACCTCTTCTTCTGTGAACGGATGGTCGTCTATTGTGTTGGTCGTAGGGCTATGGTATTGATGTCGAAGTTGTGCTTGTATTGGCATATGGTCGCAGGTGTCGTCAGGATAGAAGTGATTTAGAAGGGCAGTGGCTGTCTCCTCTCCATCGGCGGTAAACTTGTCTCCTACTTTGAGAGTGATGGGTGGTCTTCTGGGCGCAGTCTCTTTCAGAAGTCGGTTGGTCAGCGACCAGACGTTCTCTTTCTGCTGAAGTTCACAGAACTTTCGAAAGTTTTTCGTGGACTCCTTTTTGAGTTCTTCCGAGTAGACCGCTTTCTTGTTTTGACTCTCTTCCAGAAGAGCTTCGAGAGGGAGCCTTCGCCGTTTCGCGGTGTGGATGCGTCTGTGGAGATTTATAATGTCTCTCTTTTGGGTTTCGAGGCTCTCAGTCCACCATGGAGCTTTGTGCCTATGGTTCTGACCTTTAATAGGCATGGTCTCACTGCAGCTATCGCGTATCAGATCAGTAATTTGGTGGACGAGGCACTCCAGCTGATCGACATCAAGGTTGGGAACATCCTTATCGAGCACGTCCGATAACGTCATTCTGCGCAGCACAGCATCTTTAAACTCTGCCCAGTCTGCTCCTTTGGTGTTAAATACGAAGGTTGAGTTGTTGTTGTTTCCTTTCGTTGTGGGTCTGCGGGTAGCGATGCTAAAATCGATGGCGTTGTGCTGCGATGACGTGCAACAGTCTAGGTTGACCCTCCAATCGCGTACTAGGTCGTACATTGAGGCAGATGCAAGCGTCACATCAATGATAGACGACCGGTCGCGCCCGTGCGTTACTGTTTCGAAAGTCGGGGTGGTTCCGTTGTTGCAGATGTACATGTCGTTGGCGTAGACGAGTTCCAGAAGACTGATTCCTCTGGGGTTTGATTTTTCACTTCCCCACGCAGGGTGCCAGCCATTGAAGTCTCCCCCCAGTATGCACTTATGATGCGATGTGGTTTTGAGGAAGCAGTCTATTGCTTCAAGCGTGCAGGAAGTGTCGTCTCTTGGCTCTACGTAAGCTGAGGCGAGGTACAGTTTCTGGTGGTCGGTTTGTAATTGGATAACGCTTAGGTTGGCCGAAGACATTCCGGACTCCCCCAACACCACACCACATCCAGGTTTGACGAGGATGCATGCCTTTACATTGCATCCGTTAGAGAATTGAAAAATATCGATACCGGAAATAGGTTTTACCTCCTTGCCAGATCCTATGTAAGGTTCGGACAAGAAGGCAATGTCGTAGTGGCCATTATAAAAATATGTAAGGAATTCGTGGAAACTGTTTTTCGAGCGATCAATGTTACACTGTACTACTTTGATGAGGGACTTATACATAATCGGTGCGGCTGATGATTTTAATTTTAAGTGATTTCACTCTGGGGCAATTTTGTGAGGTGGCCATGTGCCCAACGTCGTAGTTGGTGCTGAATTTAGAGTTGTGCAAGTGACAATTGATACATTTGGGCGTGCCTTTTTTCTCCCGAATCGGGCAGCTTTCAATGGTGTGGCCTTCTTCGGAGCAGTAGGCGCAAGGGGATTGATTCGCAGTGCATTTGGTTCGCATGTGCCCAAACTGTAGGCACTTTTTGCATTGGATGAACGGCGAGAAGTCTTCTGAATGGACGCGTTGGTGGTCGACGCAAACTCTTCCCATGTCGACTATCTTGCGCCATAGGATGGGGTGAGCAATTAGGATGGCGTTGTATAGGTTTGGGTTTCTGTTGTTTCTTTTGAAGGCGAGTCGCAGGTCGTCATTCTTCTCAAAGAGAGGCGATAGCTCTTCGTTCTGGCCGCGAATGATGTCGATTAGCTCTTCCGAGGGCGTGTCTATTGAGATTCCCTTGAGGATGAGCATGGGTCGCAGTTTCCTTGCCGGTTCCGCGGTAAGCTGGGTGGAAGTTTCCAATTTCTTAAGGGTCTCGTCGCGCTGTTTCTCCGTTTCGAACTCAACTCTTAGTTTGTTGTTGGACACAGACTGGATTTTTGAAGGCGCATAGGTGGTGGTGCGGAAATTGACGCTGTTCCGAAAAGACTCCACGACTTCCTGGCGCGTTTGTGTTTCGCATTTAGCCGAGACGATAAGGGCGGGTCTGTTAGGTGGTGTGTCCTTGATTGGACGACTAAATGCAGGTGCGCTAGCAGCCTGTGCGTAAGTCGGTGACGCTGGTGGACTCGTGATAGTAGTGAGGTGCTTGGTCAACTCCTCTCGCACGCAAGTCGCAATCTCCTTTCGGAGTGCCCCATTATCATCGTCGCCTCTGACGAGGTTTTTCATGGCTTGGACTTCTGTCTTTACACTCGTGATGATTTCGTTTTTGAGGTCACCGATGTAAGATGGGGGTTGGCCTTCCTGGCCGAGTTCATTTTGAGAAGAACGAGCGAAGTTAGGGAGCTTTGATATCGCTATGCGTATTTCATCCGACGCCAGAGCGATGGTCTTTTTATTGGTGGTCGTGACACTTTTGTTTTCGTTTACGCTGGTTTTAATACATTCAGCAAGTTTGCATATGACGGCGATGCATGATTCTATGCTGGTGGCCTCTGAGGAGTCTGCGGGGAGGGGAGGAACTTTGATCGGGGGTGGGGGGATGACAGAGCGAGGCGGAGTATGAACTAATGCCATTTTCCATTAGCTTTTTTTTTTTTTTTTTTTTTTTTTTTTTTTTTTTTTTTTTTTTTTTTTAATTATATCGAAAAAAATGGGTCTATAGTGGCTTAGGGGTGGGTGTTTTGATGGTGCTTGACAGCTGTCAGTTTCAAAAGATACAGGGAACGCTAAAATGGAATAAAAATATTTTCGTAAAAATCCCCAAGTTTATCTACCCGTCTCTATAGGGCGGGTGGGAGGGCAAATTTTTGGATTTTTGAGCTAGACAGGCGTGAGTGGTGTCAAAACACGCGTCTGCGCGCGGGCTGATCAACTATCGACTGAGGTTGAGGTTGAGGTTGAGGTTGGAGTCTCAAGGTGTTACGGGGGTCTCGTTACAGGCGGGGGGAGGGGGGGGGGGGAAGATGTAATAAGGCTCGAGGCGCGATATAATCGTGCGCGATTTTATCGTTCAAGCTGTTTGAGGATATACTGTAAAATTTAATTATGTACCTACTTGGTAAAAATTTTTTGGGGTCAATAATGGGGGGGTCAAAAAGGGGGGTTTAGGGGTCTTATGTCAATGTATGTACAAGATGAGAGGGGGGTTATAGGGGGGGGGAAAATTTTATCAAAATTTGGATATTCCCAGCCGTTTCCGAGATAATGGGGGGGGAAGCTAATTTTAGGGTAAGGTATGGAAGGGGGTACAAAATGTTAGAACTGGGTTACAAAATTTTATGTGCAAAGAGCAAAGAGAAAAAATATGGTTCAAGAGAGTGAAGGCCGATGGGGGGGGGGGTATATGAAATAAATAAATGAATATATGAAATAAATAAATGAATAAATAAAATACAATTTATTATAAAATAAGAAGGAGGGTTCGTAGGAGGATGGTCAGGGAAGTGCTGCAGTATATCTATGCAGATTTCTTTAACGGATTGTCAACCTTATCGCTAGAGGATAAGGTTCAAAATTGGATGGGAAAATTTTGGTGGCGTTTAAATCGAGTTATCTCGCTCTGTTCTCGCGATACGAGTGTTTCCAATATTTATGAGTCCCAGGTTCGAGTCCCGGTTGGTGAAAATATTTTTAAAAAGAAAAAAGGAAAAATTTTTTATTAGATAATATTAAAAATGTAAGTTGGTCCAAGTTTAAATATCTATTTAGAGGTATCATGAATTAACAAACATAAAACTGGAGTAAGATCAAATATATGGGTAAATTGTGGGGAAAATACACAGAAATGGGGAGAATCCTTAAAACTACGTAAAGTTACCCCGAAATTTTTTCAAAAAAGTCGTAGAGGGATGGAATAAAGTTCCATGGGTAGCCCCTTAGGAGAAAACTAATAGTTTTTTGTTATTTTCCCTCTACGACTTCTCGTCTGGAAGTTATAGCCTGTATCCTTCAACTTTTAAATAAGTTGAAGTCGGGGAAAATTCCCTCGATCTGGGAGAGGCTATAACTTTCAAACTAATAGCTATATTTCTAAAAAGATTTTACAATTATATTACTATTTACTAGAGGCTACTGTTACAATATTAAGAAATAAATAAAAACTAAAATTTTGCTATTTTTCCTGATATATTTTGCCAACAATAACAGCTTACTTGCGGCCGGAAATTATTTCGTGGTCGCGTAAATTTCTAATAATTTCTAAAATATAAGTCCAAAAATTTTTCTTTTTGCTGATATGTTTTCGGGGACGTCCAAGCTGTCTTCCCCAGGAGTTTCAGCCTGGGTCGTCGCTGAAGATTTTGATTTTTCGTGGTCGGAAAGTATTTTCAACGTTTTCGCGACCGCACGTTAAGTTGGAACATGAATAAAATGGTTTTCCTTAACGGAAAATTTAAATTGAAAATACCTCCAGGGTCTCCTCCTCTTCCTCCTTCCCGGTGAGTAATCAGCGATGCTGGATTTTGTACAGGGATAACTTTGTGGCCCTAAATAGGGACCTCACCTCGTGGCTGGTTGTTTTCCTCTGTAATTCCGCGCGGCGGGGCGGAAAAAATCTGGATTTCCTTTTGATTTGAAGGTCTTCAGGTGGGCGACTTGATGGTAATTTAAAATTACACTGTCACCGCTTTACTTTTGAAGATATTACACTTTTTAGTTTTTGTGTTCCAGAATTTACAGTTTTTCGTTAATAACTTTCACCAGCTTTCACTTATCACAATACTTTTTACACCACCGTGACCGCCTTGCGATTCCGCGTGTTTTGATGTATGACACTTGTACTTTTAATCACTTTTTACTATTTTTCGCGTTTTTAACTTGCGGAGCGCGGTTTTTCCGTGGCGTTCGGGGCGGCGGTTGGAGCCAGACTGGGTTAGGTTAGGTTAGGTTAGGTTAGGTTAGGTTAGGTTAGGTTAGGTTAGGTTAGGTTAGGTTAGGTTAGGTTAGGTTAGGTTAGGTTAGGTTAGGTTAGGTTAGGTTAGGTTAGGTTAGGTTAGGTTAGGTTAGGTTAGGTTAGGTTAGGTTAGGTTAGGTTAGGTTAGGTTAGGTTAGGTTAGGTTAGGTTAGGTTAGGTTAGGTTAGGTTAGGTTAGGTTAGGTTAGGTTAGGTTAGGTTAGGTTAGGTTAGGTTAGGTTAGGTTAGGTTAGGTTAGGTTAGGTTAGGTTAGGTTAGGTTAGGTTAGGTTAGGTTAGGTTAGGTTAGGTTAGGTTAGGTTAGGTTAGGTTAGGTTAGGTTAGGTTAGGTTAGGTTAGGTTAGGTTAGGTTAGGTTAGGTTAGGTTAGGTTAGGTTAGGTTAGGTTAGGTTAGGTTAGGTTAGGTTAGGTTAGGTTAGGTTAGGTTAGGTTAGGTTAGGTTAGGTTAGGTTAGGTTAGGTTAGGTTAGGTTAGGTTAGGTTAGGTTAGGTTAGGTTAGGTTAGGTTAGGTTTTTTTTTTTTTTTTTTTTTTTTTTTTTTTTTTTTTTTTTATGCTTTTCCCCGTTCATGGGCACAACGGGACCTTATTAAACTATTTTTCTCATTCATACCAGTTCTCGCATTTATTCCTCTCGCACTTCTATGCTTCATACTATGTCTTTCTTTCACTCAACCTTACATTCTTAGCCGGGTGGGACTCCCGCTATTCTATCTATTCTTATTTTTATTTCTCTTTATTTAGGGTGTTCATATACTCAATTTCTTTTATTAACATTTACATGTATGTTTACATTCTTATATTCTTATATCTATTTCTTAACTAATTACATACTTATATTTCTAAATGCAATTTTTTCTTATTTCTTATTTCTAACATCAAAGAACTTATAGTTTATTAGTTATTAGTGTCTTTTTTTCTAAACATTACTTCTTATTTCTATGTTATATTTATACATGTACTTTCTTAATCTTATACTAATTAGTTTCTAACATCTTAGTGTTACATGTTTTTATCATATTGTATGTTTACACTACAATGTTGTTTTTATTTTTGAATATCTTAAACTTTTTAATCCTATGTAAATTTCAGTTTGCTATACTTATTATTGTTCAATAAGGTTTGGACCAACTTTAATTGTGATGTACTGTGTATATGTACTATTTACTATAGTTATCTTAACTTCAGGGTGCTTTGCGGCAATAATATATATATATACTTAGATTATAGATATTTATTGTCTATTCTTGATCTGGGTTTTATGTTTCTCATTGTTTTATGGGTTGTGTAGGGTTCGTGTTTGGTGATATGCGTGTGTTTTCGATATATTCGTATATATTTATTATATATTCTATATATCTGTGTTTGTTGTTTTTTCCTGGTTTCCATGTTTGTCGTGTACTGCCAGTTTGTGTTACTGTTTTGGTGTGTTCTTGTGTGTGTTCCTGTGTGTGTTCCTGTGTGTGTTGCGTGTGATATGTACATCCTAGGGAGTTGTTCAGGCGTATGCTGTTGTCGTCCGGGCCAGGTAGTCCCATTTCTTGCGGACTGGGCACTCCACGCTAAAGGCGTTGTGGCCGCTCGTCTGTAACTTTGAGTGCAAACAGTTGCAGCACTGCGGTTCGTTACCCGCGAGAAATTCCAAGCATTTCTCGCGCAGGTGCGGTCCTCCACAGTGGCTGCATCTGTCCACACCCTCGGTGCAAAATTTCCGGCCATGCCCGAACGCCAGGCATTTTGTGCACTGGATGAGCGGAGACTGGTCCTCTACCCTGACCCTTTGCAGGTCAAGATAAAGAGCCCCAGCCTCCGTCATCCTTTGCCACACTTTGGGCCTGACCTGGACGACCACGTGCACGGTCTTGGGGTTTCTGGTCCTCTTCTTATATTTTATGGACATTTCTTTTTCTTCAAGCTCTAGGTCCATAAAAATACCCTCGTTCTGGGAGTAGAGCGCCTTTACCATCTCGTCATCGTCACTGTCCAAAAAGACATCTTTTAGGACGACGAGTGGGTTTTTATTCCTCATGGGCGCTACTTTTAGTCCTCCGCCTCGGCTCTCTATCTTCTCTCTCACTCTTGCGAGCTCTGCTTCTGAGTCACACCCCAGTATGACCGTCTGATTTTTAGCCTTTCTGACCTTACTTATTTTTAGGCCAGTTCCCCTGGCATCGACCGCCTCCTTCACCCTGGCGAGCACCTCGTCGGCAGTCTCTTGACTGCCTTCAAGGGTGACCGCCATCGAGTGAAGTGCCGGTCGGTGCCCGGGTCTGGCTGCCGTGACGCTGGCGTATGACGGCGGGTCAGTTTTGGGCTCGCAGGCCATTTCTCTAATGACCTCTTTCATTTGATCGGTTTTGGCGGCCACCTCGCCGGCAACGCGATCGATTTTCCCCTCGAGGACGGCGACAGCGTTAGTAATGACCTTCACTCCCTCAGTTGTGTGGCCTATGTCCGCTAACGCTGTGTCTACCTTGTCGCCGACCTCGAGGATCTTGTCGATGACCTTGTCGACGACGTCGGCTCCGCTATCATCGATTCGTTCGGTCACATCTTGAAGGCTATTTGTGATTTTCTCTTCAAGGTCACTTAGCCTCACGCTCATATTGATCTCCACCTTCTCGAGCCTTTCTAATATTCTACCCGACAGTTCGGGTGATGGAGGCGTGATGTCGGTTTTTGTAGGCGGAGCTGTTTTGGGTGCCGTTTCCAGGGCCTTCATCCGTTTGCTCAGTTCGAAGAGGGTCCGTAGGCATTTGTCTGACTGGGTCTCCAGGAAGGTCCTTATGTCCCGCCTCATCTGAGGGTAGTCTTTGACTCTGGTTGGAATGTCTTCAAAGGTTTTCATAACCTCCTGGAGAAGTCTGTCGTTTGACAATGCAGCGTATGTGTCAGTC
Organism: Luperina nickerlii; assembly: GCA_963855955.1. Lineage (NCBI taxonomy): Eukaryota > Metazoa > Arthropoda > Insecta > Lepidoptera > Noctuidae > Luperina > Luperina nickerlii. Next base: position 13,052,142 of record OY979689.1, read on the forward strand.
TGCTTTTTGTATGCCTCCATGTTGTCGACGGACCTCCTCTTTCGTTCCGGCCTCCGGATGAAGGTCCTGGCGGCGTCCAGCGCCTGTCCAGATGGGCCCGCGGGACTGGGAGTGGTGGTACGTGCGACAGCGCTAGTGGTCCCCGCCGACGTCAACAATGGCGTTTCGGCAGTTTCCACTGAGGTTCCTTGGACCGCGTTTTTGCTGCCGAACTTTAGGGATATCCCCTTCGGTGCTTCGCACGGTCCAGATGAACCCCCAATTCCCGGGTGGGCAGGCAATGTAGGCTCCTGCCGGCTGGCGCCAGCTCCCGACCTTTTAACTGGGGTGTGGATCCCGAACATTTTTTCTTATAGTTTAGGTTTTATGTGTAGTGTTCCGTGTGTATGGCTTGTGTGTATAGGGCACAGCGATGAGAACGGGAAAAGTTGTCTAAGTGTAAATAGTAAAATGTAATAAAATAATAAGATGTAGAGAAGAAAGTGATAAAATGAAGTGCAAGTTTTAAAACAAAACCGCACGGGTCTTAAAAACTATAGTAGACTTGCTACAAAAGTCTCGTTTTATTTAAAAACATAAAAAATATATATAAAAATAAATATATCAGCTAAAAATTTCTTATTTGTACTGTACCGGGACTGCGCACACCGCACACGCAAGATACACCACAGCACCAGAGGAATAGATATATATTATTATGTTAAATAAATAAATAAATAGAATAAATAAAAGAGGAATCGTTATCCTATAATTCCACCGGAGCCAAAAGGGAGGTCTTTTCTAGCTGATTTAGGAGACCCCAAACTCGGTGGGTCTGTGCCTACGGGTTCCGGAGTTATGGCTCGGGGGGGCTGAGGTAACGTGAAGGGCTGGGGGGGTTAATGTGGATAGATATTTAGGATTTAGGAATTGCAGGGAGCCGCCAATAGGGGGATCAAGGATGTTCTGTGGGTCTAGTCACAGAGTGTCCCGGGGGTCTCGTTAGAGGCGGGGGGAGGGGGGAAAGATGTAGTAAGGTGCAATTACGACAAAAACGCGCGCGATTTTATCGTAATTGCCAGTACTGTATGGGATAAAAGTATAAATAATTAAATATGTACTAGGTAGAAGTTTGAGGTCAATAATGGGGGGGGGTAAAAAGGGGGGTCTAGGGGTCTTATATATATATATGTTCTAGATGAGAGGGGGGTTATAGGGGGGGGGAAAATTTGGTCAAAATTTTGAAATTCCCAGCCGTTTTCGAGATAATGGGGGGGGAAAGCTACTTTTAGGGTAAGGTACAAGAATGTTCGGCCTGGGGTAAGAAAAAATTTTTTAATGACAAAAGAGTGAAGAGAAAGAATGTAGTTCACTGAGGGTGTTGAGGGGGGCCGGTGGGGGGGATATGTAATAATAAATAATTAAATAAATAAATAAAGTGCAATTTTAAATAGAAAGGGGGTTCGAAGGAGGATAGTCAGAGAAGTGCTGCAGTATATCTATACGAACTTCTGTAACCGATTTTCAACCCTATAGCTAGAGGATAAGGTTCAAATTTGAATGGGAAAATTTGGGTGGCGTTTTAATCGAGCTAATTCGCTCCGTTCTCTAGGTACGAGTGTTTCCAATATTTATAATGTCCTGGGTTCGAGTCCCGGTTGGCGAAAGATATTTTTTAAAAGAAAAAATTTTTATTAAATATTATTAAAAATTCTTAAAATTGGTCCAAGTTTAGAAGCTATTTGAGGTATAATAAATTAACGAACATAAAACAAAACAGGAATAAAAGTCTAATATGTGGGTAAATTGTAGGGAAAAATACAAAAATGGGGAGAATCCTTATAACTACGTAAATTTACCCCGAAATTTTTCCGGAAAAGTCGCAGAGGGATGGGATAAAGTTTTATGGGTAGCCCCTTAGTAGAAAACTAATAGTCTTTTGTTATTTTCCCTCTACGATTTCCCGTCTGGAAGTTATAACGGATAACCTCCAACCTATAAACAAATTGAATTCGGGGAAATTACCCCGAACTGGGAGTGGCTATATCTGGCTAATTAATTACTAAATTACTAAAAGGATTTCACAATTATATAACTATTATCTAAAAGCTACTGTTCCAATAATAAAAATTTAATAAAAGCTAAGATTTTGTAATATTTCCTGTTTTATTTTGCCAACTATAACAACCTATTTGCGGCCGGAATTATTTCGGTTGTCTAGTAGATCACTTATAATTTCTAAATTATTAGTCTAAAAATTTTTCTTTCTTCAGATCTGGATTAAGAGACGTTCAGGCTGTCTTCCCCAGGAGTTTCAGCCTAAGTCGTCACTGAAGATTTAGATTTTTTCTGGTCGGAAAAACTTTATGACGTTTTCACGACCGCACGTAAAGTTGTTTTGTCTATATAGTGGTATTCCTTAACACAAATTTAAAATTCAAAATACCTCCAGGGTCTACTCCTTTTCCTCCTTCCCGGTAAGTT
>OY979689.1:13059604-13069604 GCA_963855955.1 Luperina nickerlii
AATGGTAGCTGATTGACGTCTCCGATAAGGACAATTTCGCCTGCCCCAGACAACTTGGCCGCCATTACTATGGCCCCAAAATGGTTCATTAGAGCTTCGTCTACCGTGAGACGGTAACATTTGTCTCTCTGTCTGAACCCGTTGGCCAAGATTGAGGTCATAGTGCGCACCTTGGTCTTTACTCGGTCTCCTAAGCGGTGCGCGAGCTTCGCTCGGAGATCTTTGGCTGCTTCGGTTGTCGTGGTGACTATGACGTCCTTCTCCTCATCGAAGTGTTTCAACACCCAAGTCGTTTTGCCGCAACCCGGAACCCCGTTTACCCACCTGATATTGGGTACCGCCCAGCTTTCCTGCGATGCCGGAGTGTCTGAGGTCCCCAAAATGGTTTGTGCCACTTCGAGGATCTTGTCGTCCGGCATGATCTTGGTACATTTGGCGGTAACCACTATCGGGTCGTCGCTTGGCGCGTTGAAACTAATTTTGCCCGAGCGCTCCGTTTCCTCTTCATCCAGGGTCACGAACCCGTTACTCGCGCTGTAGGCAGCCATGTACGACCCCTTCATTTCCCCTATGATGACCTGGGAAGTGACGTTGTCGTACACTGCCGCCTCAGATTCCCTGAGCAGTACCCTTAACAGTCCTTCAGATTCTCTGTGGAAGGTCTGCAGGATCTTCTTGCATGTCGCGAGATTGACCTCTCTGGTCGCTCTCACGATTGCTACGTACTCAAGGAATGCGCTCTTAACATGGTCCGTGGTGCCCGAAGTCACTGCGAGGGTCGGCGGGCTGACTTGCCCTTTGTCGGCTCTGGTTGGTTTGGGCTTCTGGGGTGTTGGTGTTTTTGGTGTAGTTTTAAAGAACTTTGTTACCGCTGTCTCCAGTTTGCGGGTTGGGTCCGATACGCGGCTGGTGTTTGGGAGCAGTGCGCCGAGGAAAGTGCCAATGGCTTTGAGGCTACTCCTCGACCGCGCCCGGTCCTCTGGGCTGGTTTTTGCGCTCTGCTCCTTTGCCGATTTTTCGGCCGCTGCCTTTGCCTGGGCCCTCTCTGATCCGCTTATTGTGGTCGGTCCTGTTGTGGGGGTCGTCGCGATGGCTGTTGGCCGTCCGGGGGACTTTAGGAAACTCAAGGTTTCCCCCCTGTCCTCATAGACGACCACCTCGTGTTTTTCTGAGGCCTTTAAACAGCCGAAGCGATCGACGACGTCTCCTCTCTCTCTTTCGACCACCATCGCGTCGATGCTGATGGTACGGGCTGTTACTGCCAGGTAGTCTGCTGCCTCCCTGATCTTTTGGAGTAGCGAGCTTGCCTGGGCAAATGGAGTTTCCTCTCCCCACTCGAGTAATGCGATCGTCTTTTCTTTAAATCGCACTAGACGGCATCGGTGAGAGGCTACTACCACTTGAGGCAGTGCAGCATACTTGCTGCCTTTCATGCTCGCTTTGGTGGTACTTCCGTTGATCAGGGCGGCAAGGCCTGGTGAGATGGGTATCCGGGCTCTGGCTCGGCTTGAACCTATGCAGAAGCTTATTCCCAACCTTTCCCTCTCCTGATTCATAAACAGGGCGACGCCTCGCAGTCTGATACCTGGGGCTCCATCTCCTCCGCATCCCAGGAACTGTGTTAATGACATGGCGTTAGGGGCTGGCTGAGGGCTGGCTTCCGCTGTTTCCGATTGTGGTTCTGTTGGTATTTCCGCTTCTGCTGTTTGTTGGGTGGTGTTTCTGTGGGTGGTATGTATGCTAGTGGTGAGTGGTATGTGTGTTTGTGGTGTGTGTGTTCGGTGTTGAGTTGTTGTTGTTGTGATGGTCGTTGTTGACGTGGTGGTTGTTGATGTTGTTGATGGCGTGGTGTCTGTTGACGTGTTGGTTTGTCTTTGTCGATTCTGACGAGGCAAGGTTGCGTCCGTTTTGTTTGCCCCCGCCGCGACCGCAGCGACTCCGCTCACGAACGCCAAGAATGGTGTCCTTGTGGCCAGTCTCCCCATGATGGTGTGGAGTGTGGACTGGCTTAGCTGGGTTTCCAATTTTACCTCCAGCTCCATTCTGTCGTGACCAAATCTTGGGCACTCAAAGAGCAAGTGCCAGACTGTTTCCTCGCAGCTAGGGTCACAGACGCATGAGGGACTATCTTTGAGATGGAATCGGTGGAGGTACGCTGAGAATCCTCCGTGTCCTGTTAGGACTTGTACCTGGGCCGGTGTGAGAGCTGTGTCTCTGAGCATTCTTTTCGCCGCTAGGACGTCTGGGAAGAATACTTTCGTGACCGCCCCTGTACTCGAGGACTCGTATCGCGTCTGCCACTTCCTTATAGTCTCCTCCCGTATCTTCCTCCTCACGAACGATACGGGGACCTTGCTGTAGTCAGATGTTGTGTGTGTAAGTGCTGCCTCCTTGGCCAGCTCGTCCGCTCTCTCATTCCCGGCCGTTCCCACGTGTGCCTTGAGCCAGAAAAGCCTCACTTCCCTGTCCTCCAATCTCATCTCTCGGACGTCTCTTTTTATCTGGAGTGCCAGGTGGTGAGTTACGGACGGTCTCTTCAGCAGGTCGAGTGACGATCTTGAGTCGCTCAAGATGCTTACAGAGGCCGCCCTAGATTCTCTTGCCATCCTGACAGCTCTGTAGAGGGCGTACATTTCCGATTGGAAGACTGTGTTGTGAGGCTCCAGGCCGAAAGTACTGGACTTTGACTCCTTACCGTTCTCCCACCAAGTAAGGGCAGCTCCGACTTTCCCCTCTATCTTGCTGCCGTCGGTGTATATTTGGGGACCGGTTACTTGATGAGTTTCCAGTGTTTCAGGAGTCAAGTCCTCAAGGCGTGCATATTCCGTTGTAATGAGTAGTGCTGGATGGGGTTGTTGGGAGAAGTGCACGTTGCACTCCAGTTCGCAGTCCGATGGTATGAACTCCCGGGAATGGCCCTTTTTGATCGTGAAAAGGGTTGCCGCCTCGATTACCCGGAGATCTAGGGGTAGTTGGCCTGACAGGATGAGTGCCGATGTCAGAGAAACCGTGCGGTATGCCTTGCAGATTTTCTGCGCGAATCCCCTCTGCAGTGAGTCAAACTGATTCCTTGTCATCAATTTCCCAGCTGCGGGGGCCCACGCACTCGCTGCATACAACACGATAGGCTCTATCACCGACACGTATATTGTCCTGATTATCTCTCTGTTCAGACCCCAAGTCACTTTTGCTGCGCATGCCAACTGCTTGTAAATGTCCGCGGCCTTTTTACAGGTCGCAGCCACGTGCGCATTGAAAGTTAGTTTAGAATCTATTGTCAGACCTAACAGCTTGACCTCTTCGACCAGGTTGAGTCGCACACCCGACATATAGAGTATCGGAACGTCGTATTTTAGCTTTTTCGTTAACACCATCGCGTTGGTCTTATGCGCGGCGAAACGTAGCTTGTTTTTGACGCCCCATTCCGATACTATGTCTAGTGTGTCATTGGCCGATTGCTGCAGGGGACCAGTTGTAAAGTCCGAGAAAACCAGGACAACATCGTCTGCAAAGGCTTGACAATATACCCCCATTCTAGCCATTCTGTGAAGGAGCGAGTCTAGGATAAGGTTCCAGAACGTCGGTCCGGCAATTGAGCCCTGGACGCATCCTTTCGTGGTGCCCTTCTCGCTAGTCGCTCTGGCATAGTTGACCCTGATGTTCCGGTCTTCCAGGTATGAGGTGACGAGAGCGTAGATGTTGGTGGGGCAGTTCTTAACTACCAACTGTCTTTTGAGAGCTGGCCACCACGCGTTATCGAAGGCCCCCTCTATGTCCAATGATATCAAAATCACGATTTTTTTTGCTTTGATTTCGGCACGTATGTGTCCCATTAGGGCATAGAGGGCGTCCTCGGTACCGCGCTGCGGCATGAAACCGTACTGATTTGTGTTTAGAGTCGGGAGGAAGTGCCACTGGAGTCTGCCTACAAGGAGTTTCTCGACGATTTTCCCCAGGACCGAGAGCAGGCCTATTGGCCTGTACGACTTTGGGTTGGTATAGTCGTCCTTTCCTGGCTTGCGGAGAATGCACACGTGGGCGACCTTCCACTGCTTCGGGAAGTGTGACAGCGACAGGCACCTGTTTGCTATCGCCAAGAACACCTCCCTATCGCAGTTTATTGCCGCCGTGCAGATGTCCGCTGTCAATCCGTCGGGGCCGGGGGCTTTTTTCGGATTCTGGTTTTGGAGAACCATTTCCAGCTCCGCGGCCGTGAAAGATGGATCATCAGCGGACAGTCCTTGGGGGTTTTCCTCCTCCGCTAGCCTCCTCAGAGCCGTGTGGTATGGTTGTTCGGCATCCGTTGAGTCATCGGGGTAGAAGGTCTTTGCCAGAAGATCCGCCGACTGCTCTGGGCTGAGCGTCTCACCCGCGGTGTTCCTCAGGAGCGCGTCGTCCTGTCTTCTGGCTGTCTTCCTTAGTACCCTGTAGATGCCGTCCCACATGCTCTCTCGGTCCTGCTTCGTGCAGAACTCCTTCCAGCCGGCCGTGGCGGCTTCCGTCGCCGCTGTGGTGTAAGTGTTTTTTGCTATTATGTAGTCTTGGATGGTGAAGTGTCTCCGGCATTCGGCCGCGTTTCGGATCCTTCTCTTCTTCCTCATTGCGTCTTTTTTGAGACGCTCCAGAGAAGGAGTCCACCATGGGGGCTTTTCCTCGTGTTTAGGCGACCCCAGTTTTGGGATCGCTACCTCGCATGAGCAGTGGATGTTATGCGTGTATTTCTTGACTATTGTCTCCAGATCCTCCGGGTTCGAGACGTTCGAGACTCCGGCTGATGTGATGCCTTCTTCTGCCAGGGCGGTCTTGAAGTGCGTGCTGAAGTCTGACCACCTTGCCTTCTTGGTGTTATAGATGCGCGTCGAGATTGGCCTTAAGGGTTCCAAGGCCTTCTCTAAGCGCATCGAGAAGGTTATAGCATTGTGGTCCGAAGTTGTTACACTTCTTTCAACACGCCAATCCTCGACCTTACCCAACAGCGACAGGCTGCATGCGGTCACATCAACGATGCTTGTGCACCACCTGTCCCCTCTGTAAGTCTCGAACGTTGGTGTTTGGCCCGTGTTTAGGATGTGGAGATCCCGCTCGTTGAGGAACGAGTTGTACGCTGCCCCGCGATGGTTTTCGGAAACACTTCCCCACCACTGGCTCCAGGCGTTTACGTCTCCTCCCACCAGGATGTTTGTTGTGCGTAGTTTTTGTATAGTGTTGTTTATTTCCGAAAGGTAGGGTTCAATGTCCTGGTCACCCTCCAAATAGACCGATAGCACTCCGAGACTGAGCTGGCCCACCTTCAGTAAAACGGCGGCGATGTTCTCTGTCACAAGCTGGGGGTCGTGGATGACCTCCAGGTTGTTCCCGAAAACAACGATCGCCGCTTTTACTGGTTTCTGGCGGTTTAGGCTGCACTGGATGACTTGCGTGCCGGGGTTTTGCTTCATCACACCTGTTCTTCCTACATAGGGCTCTTGAACAAGTGCTACTGAAACTCCCCTTGCTTGTGCCGCCATATGAAGTTCTTCTGTGGCCAGCTTGGAGCGCTGAAGATTGCCTTGGATGAATTTCAATCTTGGTATCGGTCTCTTTGAATTTTGGGGGGTGTCCGCTTGTGTGATTGGTGTTTCCGTCTCGTTGCCCTTAGCAATAGGAGACGCGCGACCTCGCTATGCCATCCCATTTTTGGCGTTCCGGGCAGTCTTCGCTGAACGCTGTGTGCGCCAGGTCTCTGCCCGTCTTGTGGATGATCTTGCAGTTAATACATGTGGGTTCTTTGCCCTCCGTTCTTATGAGGCAGTCCCTTCCACTGTGCGCGCCGCTGCAGAAGCTGCAGATGTCTTTTGCGGCTTTGCACAATTGTCTGTTGTGCCCGTATTGTAGGCACTTTGTGCACTGCACAAGGGGCGACTGATCCTCGATCGGGCATCGTTTAATGCCCACATGTATTTTCTGCACCGCCGTGTAACTTTTCCAGAGCTCTGGGGAGAGCTCCAGAACAGGGTGACATTCGAGGGGGTTCCTCGCACGCTTCCTATACCGTACTTTTAGGGTCTGTCTCTCCACAGCGACGTTCTGCAGAAGATGCTTATTCTGCGCTTTCACGAGATCTATGATTTCCCCGTCGCTGTAACTCGACAGTACTCCCCTTATGCAAACGAGCGGATTTTGCGGTTTGGGCTCTTGGACCTTGAGCCCCGCGCTCGACTGGACTTGTTCCTTGACTTTCCTCAAGTCCTCCTTGCTGGCGCACCTCATAACCACTTTTTGGTTACGGGCTTTCCGCACAGTGTCGACCCGGGCTCCGCTCGATTTGAGGTCCAAGGCTGTCCTGATCCTCTCGATCACGTTGTCCCCGGTGTGTTGTGGGTCCGTGGATGAGACGATCAGGGTGTGGTTTGCTTGTGTGGCTGGTTTCGGGGGTTTTGGTGTGCTGGCTACCTGGGCAAAGGTCTTTGGACCCTGTTGTTGTTGGGGCGGTCTATCCGCTCTGCCCAGGTCCGCTACCCCTTTTTGGATGTTCTGGAGGGTCTTTTTGACCTCCCCGACTGCTAGTTCCGCTTCCAGGTTCATCACCGGAGGTGCCTGGGTTGGCGGTTCTTTGTCGCGCAGTGCGCGGAGGTCCGCCGAGACGATCTCCAGCCTTTCGGAAATGGGTTTGAGATGATGCGTGAAGTTTATTGGAGTTGGTGGTGGTGGGGGGGAGGCTACGGGTCTGTTGGTGAGTGCCTGCAGTAGGCCGCGGAGTTCTTCAAAGGCCTCCTCGAACTTTGAGGTGGTGAGTAGGAGGCCCGTCTCCTGAATGCTCAGGTCCGGGTTCGGTTTGACCGGACGGTTGAGGTCTTCCTTGAGTCGCTCGAGATCCTTCCGGAGCACGTCAAGCTGGTTCGACGCGCTGATCACGTTTGAGTCCAGGCGTGAGAGGATTGTCCCCATTGATTCCCATTTGGGGTCGCCCGGGGCTCTTGCTCCTTCCTGCCTGGTCTTCTCGTGCTCCTTTAGGTTCCTGAGGCTCGCCGCTGTGACCTCTTCCTTAATCTCCTTGATGCCTTTGAAGGCCTCAAGGGTTTCGTGGCCCAGCCATTCCCTGATCCCTTTCGACTCTTTGAGCGTATCCGAGACGTCCGTTCTCATTAGGGAGAGCTCGACCTTCATTTGCATTATATCACGATTGTGGGCTCTCTCGACGCGCACAAGTTCTTGTGCGTGTCGAGAGCGCTCCTTCTCGAGGTTGTACTTATGCCGTGATCTAGAGTCTGCCAGTGAGAGGGTTATCTCGTACAGGCCCTGCAAGCACTCGTGGGTTATGGTTTTGCATTCCCGCTTCATGTTCCCGGCGGCCTCCAAAGCCTCCTTACCTTTCTGAAGCAGGTCGTTTGCTTCTCGTGTTGCCAGGTCCATCTCCACCCCAGTGCCTCTTTTCGGAGTCCTGTAGAGGATACTCGGCCGTCCGATCGCTGGACGATCGGCCTGACTAGAGGCCACCGAGCTTTCCTCGTCCGAGATGATCTGGTGGGGAGGGGAAATTCCGCATTGCTCCCAGTTTATTACTATCTCGGAGATCCTGCTACGGTCCCCCGTCTGAGACGTACCGGACACCAATGGTGGTGGCGGCATCGTGGTCGATGCGTCCGGTTCCGACTCTGCCCTCGGCTCCTGTGGCTTCTGCGATGGACGCGCCGTCTTTTCAGATACGAATGATTTTTCCGACGCCATGGACTTCGCGGTGTTTTTTAGAACCTTTTCTCTAAGTGTTTTAGTGACTTTTGCGGCCTCCGTGGTCATCTTGCGGGACGTACTATTTTGAGACATGTTGGTATGTAGTGGTTAGTGGGTAGGTGGTTGTTAATGTAGTTTGTAGTTGTTAGTTTTTACAGAAAGATACATTTACTAGTGAATTAATTAAAATTATTGAGTAACTTAGTTCTACAATGTGATGAAATAGTATTCGTAATGTCTATGACTGTGTTGTATTATATACTAGGATGGACTCACGGGAAACTTCGCTGGTGGTCTGCGTGTTGTCCGGTGAGGAGTCCGATAACTGCAGGGCTCTGATGGTCTAAGCCCTAGTGAGTACGCTGGTGGTGGTTCTCAGCGGAATTGCTTCGGCGTGGCTAGGCTAAGCTGGTGCGGTGCTGATGCTGGTGTCGCTTTAGAGATTCTGGCGGGGCCAGATTAAAGAGCGTTTTGCGCCCTTCAAAATGAGCCCAAACTCGGCGTCCTAGGTCCAACGGGTACGAAGTTAGACTGCGGGGGGGTGAGGTACCTCTGAGAGGGGTGAGGGGGGGAGGAAGGGAAGGTTTCGTGGGGCGGCTATTGGAGGGGGGGTCTTGAGTTGAGGGGGAGGGGGTCAAGGGGGTCGGGGGGGGGAGGTTTCGTGGGGCGACGATTGAGGGGGGGGTCAAAGTGGGGGTCAAAGGGGGTCTCGGGGGGGGGTTTCGTGGGAAGACGATTGAGGGGGGGGTCAAAAATTTAAAACGGGGGTCAAGAGGGGGGGTCGGAACAAACAAAAAAAAGGGGAGGGGGAAGTTCGTGAGAAGACGATTAAGGAGGGGGCCCGGGGCAAGGGCAAAGGGGGGGTACGCCAATTGCGGGGGTGACGTCTTGTTGGTGGTGGAAGAGGGGGGTGGTGAATGGAGGGGGGGTTGGATTTGAGGAAGAGGAGGGGTGGGGGTGTGTGGAAGGATTGTGATGTCCCGAGTCGGAAGAGCCCAAACTCGGGGGGGGTAGGAATAGGGGTATAGGAGTTCTCTCGGGGAATGTCTTGGTGATGGTCGTGGAGTCGTCACTCTGGTGCGTGTTCTGCAGACGGATTCCTCGGCCGGCTTCGGAGTCTCCAGTACGGGCTGTGATGGCTAGTTCGACGTCGCGCCTCGTGGTTTTACAAACACGTGTTGGTAAAGTTAGGTTATTTTAGGTTATTTTGACGGAAAACCACGTGTTTTTTCCGTGTTTTTGAACCTTAATAACTCCACAGCCGCTGCTCCGATTTTTCTGATCCCGATGTTGCTGGATTGGATTTTGCCGCGTCTCTCCGGTGTATTGGAGGTAGATTGATTCCACTGACCTGTGAGATGTTATTCGCAGTCAAAGTTCAGGGGGTCCTGCTCCGAGACCCGTGGTGGTAGACACTTGCGCACACTAATCCTGGTGACTTGTCACTACACAATTTCACTGATACCTTTTTCACGTACGTACCTCAACGCGTGTAATTTTAGTGAATTTTTCTCGCGGAGGTGATGTTGTTCGTGCGATTGTTAGTCGGTTACTCGGTTAGGTTAGGTTAGGTTAGGTTAGGTTAGGTTAGGTTAGGTTAGGTTAGGTTAGGTTAGGTTAGGTTAGGTTAGGTTAGGTTAGGTTAGGTTAGGTTAGGTTAGGTTAGGTTAGGTTAGGTTAGGTTAGGTTAGGTTAGGTTAGGTTAGGTTAGGTTAGGTTAGGTTAGGTTAGGTTAGGTTAGGTTAGGTTAGGTTAGGTTAGGTTAGGTTAGCTGTAGGCGGCTCTACGTGGGGATCGTGCGATCCATGGCCCTGTATGGGGCCCCGATCTGGGCGACCGACCTGACGGCCGGTAGCATCGCAGTCCTGCGAAGGCCGCAGAGAGCGATGGCCGTCAGAGTCGTCCGGGGGTATCGCACGATCTCCTACGAGGCGGCTTGTGTACTGGCTGGATCCCCGCCCTGGGACCTCGAGGCGAAAGTACTCGCGTCACTGTACCGGTGGCGCGAGGAAGCGCGGGCGCGAGGCGAAGGGCTGACGCAGCGCCATATGGAGCTGCGTCGGTCTCAGCTTCGCGAGGTCCTGGTGGCGGAATGGCGGGAGAGGCTTTCGCGCCCTACCGCCGGCCTCGGTACCATCGAGGCGGTCCGGCCAGTACTCGAGCGCTGGCTCGGGAGTAGGCACGGCTCCCTGTCGTTTCGGGTGACGCAGGTGCTCTCGGGGCATGGTTGCTTCGGGAAGTACCTGTGTCGCATTAACAGGGAGCCGGACGCCCGGTGTCACCACTGCGT
>OY979689.1:13074604-13089604 GCA_963855955.1 Luperina nickerlii
CGCGATGGCTGTTGGCCGTCCGGGGGACTTTAGGAAACTCAAGGTTTCCCCCCTGTCCTCATAGACGACCACCTCGTGTTTTTCTGAGGCCTTTAAACAGCCGAAGCGATCGACGACGTCTCCTCTCTCTCTTTCGACCACCATCGCGTCGATGCTGATGGTACGGGCTGTTACTGCCAGGTAGTCTGCTGCCTCCCTGATCTTTTGGAGTAGCGAGCTTGCCTGGGCAAATGGAGTTTCCTCTCCCCACTCGAGTAATGCGATCGTCTTTCCTTTAAATCGCACTAGACGGCATCGGTGAGAGGCTACTACCACTTGAGGCAGTGCAGCATACTTGCTGCCTTTCATGCTCGCTTTGGTGGTACTTCCGTTGATCAGGGCGGCAAGGCCTGGTGAGATGGGTATCCGGGCTCTGGCTCGGCTTGAACCTATGCAGAAGCTTATTCCCAACCTTTCCCTCTCCTGATTCATAAACAGGGCGACGCCTCGCAGTCTGATACTTGGGGCTCCATCTCCTCCGCATCCCAGGAACTGTGTTAATGACATGGCGTTAGGGGCTGGCTGAGGGCTGGCTTCCGCTGTTTCCGATTGTGATTCTGTTGGTATTTCCGCTTCTGCTGTTTGTTGGGTGGTGTTTCTGTGGGTGGTATGTATGCTAGTGGTGAGTGGTATGTGTGTTTGTGGTGTGTGTGTTCGGTGTTGAGTTGTTGTTGTTGTTGTGATGGTCGTTGTTGACGTGGTGGTTGTTGATGTTGTTGATGGCGTGGTGTCTGTTGACGTGTTGGTTTGTCTTTGTCGATTCTGACGAGGCAAGGTTGCGTCCGTTTTGTTTGCCGCCGCCGCGACCGCAGCGACTCCGCTCACGAACGCCAAGAATGGTGTCCTTGTGGCCAGTCTCCCCATGATGGTGTGGAGTGTGGACTGGCTTAGCTGGGTTTCCAATTTTACCTCCAGCTCCATTCTGTCGTGACCAAATCTTGGGCACTCAAAGAGCAAGTGCCAGACTGTTTCCTCGCAGCTAGGGTCACAGACGCATGAGGGACTATCTTTGAGATGGAAGCGGTGGAGGTACGCTGAGAATCCTCCGTGTCCTGTTAGGACTTGTACCTGGGCCGGTGTGAGAGCTGTGTCTCTGAGCATTCTTTTCGCCGCTAGGACGTCTGGGAAGAATACTTTCGTGACCGCCCCTGTACTCGAGGACTCGTATCGCGTCTGCCACTTCCTTATAGTCTCCTCCCGTATCTTCCTCCTCACGAACGATACGGGGACCTTGCTGTAGTCAGATGTTGTGTGTGTAAGTGCTGCCTCCTTGGCCAGCTCGTCCGCTCTCTCATTCCCGGCCGTTCCCACGTGTGCCTTGAGCCAGAAAAGCCTCACTTCCCTGTCCTCCAATCTCATCTCTCGGACGTCTCTTTTTATCTGGAGTGCCAGGTGGTGAGTTACGGACGGTCTCTTCAGCAGGTCGAGTGACGATCTTGAGTCGCTCAAGATGCTTACAGAGGCCGCCCTAGATTCTCTTGCCATCCTGACAGCTCTGTAGAGGGCGTACATTTCCGATTGGAAGACTGTGTTGTGAGGCTCCAGGCCGAAAGTACTGGACTTTGACTCCTTACCGTTCTCCCACCAAGTAAGGGCAGCTCCGACTTTCCCCTCTATCTTGCTGCCGTCGGTGTATATTTGGGGACCGGTTACTTGATGAGTTTCCAGTGTTTCAGGAGTCAAGTCCTCAAGGCGTGCATATTCCGTTGTAATGAGTAGTGCTGGATGGGGTTGTTGGGAGAAGTGCACGTTGCACTCCAGTTCGCAGTCCGATGGTATGAACTCCCGGGAATGGCCCTTTTTGATCGTGAAAAGGGTTGCCGCCTCGATTACCCGGAGATCTAGGGGTAGTTGGCCTGACAGGATGAGTGCCGATGTCAGAGAAACCGTGCGGTATGCCTTGCAGATTTTCTGCGCGAATCCCCTCTGCAGTGAGTCAAACTGATTCCTTGTCATCAATTTCCCAGCTGCGGGGGCCCACGCACTCGCTGCATACAACACGATAGGCTCTATCACCGACACGTATATTGTCCTGATTATCTCTCTGTTCAGACCCCAAGTCACTTTTGCTGCGCATGCCAACTGCTTGTAAATGTCCGCGGCCTTTTTACAGGTCGCAGCCACGTGCGCATTGAAAGTTAGTTTAGAATCTATTGTCAGACCTAACAGCTTGACCTCTTCGACCAGGTTGAGTCGCACACCCGACATATAGAGTATCGGAACGTCGTATTTTAGCTTTTTCGTTAACACCATCGCGTTGGTCTTATGCGCGGCGAAACGTAGCTTGTTTTTGACGCCCCATTCCGATACTATGTCTAGTGTGTCATTGGCCGATTGCTGCAGGGGACCAGTTGTAAAGTCCGAGAAAACCAGGACAACATCGTCTGCGAAGGCTTGACAGTATACCCCCATTCTAGCCATTCTGTGAAGGAGCGAGTCTAGGATAAGGTTCCAGAACGTCGGTCCGGCAATTGAGCCCTGGACGCATCCTTTCGTGGTGCCCTTCTCGCTAGTCGCTCTGGCATAGTTGACCCTGATGTTCCGGTCTTCCAGGTATGAGGTGACGAGAGCGTAGATGTTGGTGGGGCAGTTCTTAACTACCAACTGTCTTTTGAGAGCTGGCCACCACGCGTTATCGAAGGCCCCCTCTATGTCCAATGATATCAAAAGCACGATTTTTTTTGCTTTGATTTCGGCACGTATGTGTCCCATTAGGGCATAGAGGGCGTCCTCGGTACCGCGCTGCGGCATGAAACCGTACTGATTTGTGTTTAGAGTCGGGAGGAAGTGCCACTGGAGTCTGCCTACAAGGAGTTTCTCGACGATTTTCCCCAGGACCGAGAGCAGGCCTATTGGCCTGTACGACTTTGGGTTGGTATAGTCGTCCTTTCCTGGCTTGCGGAGAATGCACACGTGGGCGACCTTCCACTGCTTCGGGAAGTGTGACAGCGACAGGCACCTGTTTGCTATCGCCAAGAACACCTCCCTATCGCAGTTTATTGCCGCCGTGCAGATGTCCGCTGTCAATCCGTCGGGGCCGGGGGCTTTTTTCGGATTCTGGTTTTGGAGAACCATTTCCAGCTCCGCGGCCGTGAAAGATGGATCATCAGCGGACAGTCCTTGGGGGTTTTCCTCCTCCGCTAGCCTCCTCAGAGCCGTGTGGTATGGTTGTTCGGCATCCGTTGAGTCATCGGGGTAGAAGGTCTTTGCCAGAAGATCCGCCGACTGCTCTGGGCTGAGCGTCTCACCCGCGGTGTTTCTCAGGAGCGCGTCGTCCTGTCTTCTGGCTGTCTTCCTTAGTACCCTGTAGATGCCGTCCCACATGCTCTCTCGGTCCTGCTTCGTGCAGAACTCCTTCCAGCCGGCCGTGGCGGCTTCCGTCGCCGCTGTGGTGTAAGTGTTTTTTGCTATTATGTAGTCTTGGATGGTGAAGTGTCTCCGGCATTCGGCCGCGTTTCGGATCCTTCTCTTCTTCCTCATTGCGTCTTTTTTGAGACGCTCCAGAGAAGGAGTCCACCATGGGGGCTTTTCCTCGTGTTTAGGCGACCCCAGTTTTGGGATCGCTACCTCGCATGAGCAGTGGATGTTATGCGTGTATTTCTTGACTATTGTCTCCAGATCCTCCGGGTTCGAGACGTTCGAGACTCCGGCTGATGTGATGCCTTCTTCTGCCAGGGCGGTCTTGAAGTGCGTGCTGAAGTCTGACCACCTTGCCTTCTTGGTGTTATAGATGCGCGTCGAGATTGGCCTTAAGGGTTCCAAGGCCTTCTCTAAGCGCATCGAGAAGGTTATAGCATTGTGGTCCGAAGTTGTTACACTTCTTTCAACACGCCAATCCTCGACCTTACCCAACAGCGACAGGCTGCATGCGGTCACATCAACGATGCTTGTGCACCACCTGTCCCCTCTGTAAGTCTCGAACGTTGGTGTTTGGCCCGTGTTTAGGATGTGGAGATCCCGCTCGTTGAGGAACGAGTTGTACGCTGCCCCGCGATGGTTTTCGGAAACACTTCCCCACCACTGGCTCCAGGCGTTTACGTCTCCTCCCACCAGGATGTTTGTTGTGCGTAGTTTTTGTATAGTGTTGTTTATTTCCGAAAGGTAGGGTTCAATGTCCTGGTCACCCTCCAAATAGACCGATAGCACTCCGAGACTGAGCTGGCCCACCTTCAGTAAAACGGCGGCGATGTTCTCTGTCACAAGCTGGGGGTCGTGGATGACCTCCAGGTTGTTCCCGAAAACAACGATCGCCGCTTTTACTGGTTTCTGGCGGTTTAGGCTGCACTGGATGACTTGCGTGCCGGGGTTTTGCTTCATCACACCTGTTCTTCCTACATAGGGCTCTTGAACAAGTGCTACTGAAACTCCCCTTGCTTGTGCCGCCATATGAAGTTCTTCTGTGGCCAGCTTGGAGCGCTGAAGATTGCCTTGGATGAATTTCAATCTTGGTATCGGTCTCTTTGAATTTTGGGGGGTGTCCGCTTGTGTGATTGGTGTTTCCGTCTCGTTGCCCTTAGCAATAGGAGACGCGCGACCTCGCTATGCCATCCCATTTTTGGCGTTCCGGGCAGTCTTCGCTGAACGCTGTGTGCGCCAGGTCTCTGCCCGTCTTGTGGATGATCTTGCAGTTAATACATGTGGGTTCTTTGCCCTCCGTTCTTATGAGGCAGTCCCTTCCACTGTGCGCGCCGCTGCAGAAGCTGCAGATGTCTTTTGCGGCTTTGCACAATTGTCTGTTGTGCCCGTATTGTAGGCACTTTGTGCACTGCACAAGGGGCGACTGATCCTCGATCGGGCATCGTTTAATGCCCACATGTATTTTCTGCACCGCCGTGTAACTTTTCCAGAGCTCTGGGGAGAGCTCCAGAACAGGGTGACATTCGAGGGGGTTCCTCGCACGCTTCCTATACCGTACTTTTAGGGTCTGTCTCTCCACAGCGACGTTCTGCAGAAGATGCTTATTCTGCGCTTTCACGAGATCTATGATTTCCCCGTCGCTGTAACTCGACAGTACTCCCCTTATGCAAACGAGCGGATTTTGCGGTTTGGGCTCTTGGACCTTGAGCCCCGCGCTCGACTGGACTTGTTCCTTGACCTTCCTCAAGTCCTCCTTGCTGGCGCACCTCATAACCACTTTTTGGTTACGGGCTTTCCGCACAGTGTCGACCCGGGCTCCGCTCGATTTGAGGTCCAAGGCTGTCCTGATCCTCTCGATCACGTTGTCCCCGGTGTGTTGTGGGTCCGTGGATGAGACGATCAGGGTGTGGTTTGCTTGTGTGGCTGGTTTCGGGGGTTTTGGTGTGCTGGCTACCTGGGCAAAGGTCTTTGGACCCTGTTGTTGTTGGGGCGGTCTATCCGCTCTGCCCAGGTCCGCTACCCCTTTTTGGATGTTCTGGAGGGTCTTTTTGACCTCCCCGACTGCTAGTTCCGCTTCCAGGTTCATCACCGGAGGTGCCTGGGTTGGCGGTTCTTTGTCGCGCAGTGCGCGGAGGTCCGCCGAGACGATCTCCAGCCTTTCGGAAATGGGTTTGAGATGATGCGTGAAGTTTATTGGAGTTGGTGGTGGTGGGGGGGAGGCTACGGGTCTGTTGGTGAGTGCCTGCAGTAGGCCGCGGAGTTCTTCAAAGGCCTCCTCGAACTTTGAGGTGGTGAGTAGGAGGCCCGTCTCCTGAATGCTCAGGTCCGGGTTCGGTTTGACCGGACGGTTGAGGTCTTCCTTGAGTCGCTCGAGATCCTTCCGGAGCACGTCAAGCTGGTTCGACGCGCTGATCACGTTTGAGTCCAGGCGTGAGAGGATTGTCCCCATTGATTCCCATTTGGGGTCGCCCGGGGCTCTTGCTCCTTCCTGCCTGGTCTTCTCGTGCTCCTTTAGGTTCCTGAGGCTCGCCGCTGTGACCTCTTCCTTAATCTCCTTGATGCCTTTGAAGGCCTCAAGGGTTTCGTGGCCCAGCCATTCCCTGATCCCTTTCGACTCTTTGAGCGTATCCGAAACGTCCGTTCTCATTAGGGAGAGCTCGACCTTCATTTGCATTATATCACGATTGTGGGCTCTCTCGACGCGCACAAGTTCTTGTGCGTGTCGAGAGCGCTCCTTCTCGAGGTTGTACTTATGCCGTGATCTAGAGTCTGCCAGTGAGAGGGTTATCTCGTACAGGCCCTGCAAGCACTCGTGGGTTGTGGTTTTGCATTCCCGCTTCATGTTCCCGGCGGCCTCCAAAGCCTCCTTACCTTTCTGAAGCAGGTCGTTTGCTTCGCGTGTTGCCAGGTCCATCTCCACCCCAGTGCCTCTTTTCGGAGTCCTGTAGAGGATACTCGGCCGTCCGATCGCTGGACGATCGGCCTGACTAGAGGCCACCGAGCTTTCCTCGTCCGAGATGATCTGGTGGGGAGGGGAAATTCCGCATTGCTCCCAGTTTATTACTATCTCGGAGATCCTGCTACGGTCCCCCGTCTGAGACGTACCGGACACCGATGGTGGTGGCGGCATCGTGGTCGATGCGTCCGGTTCCGACTCTGCCCTCGGCTCCTGTGGCTTCTGCGATGGACGCGCCGTCTTTTCAGATACGAATGATTTTTCCGACACCATGGACTTCGCGGTGTTTTTTAGAACCTTTTCTCTAAGTGTTTTAGTGACTTTTGCGGCCTCCGTGGTCATCTTGCGGGACGTACTATTTTGAGACATGTTGGTATGTAGTGGTTAGTGGGTAGGTGGTTGTTAATGTAGTTTGTAGTTGTTAGTTTTTACAGAAAGATACATTTACTAGTGAATTAATTAAAATTATTGAGTAACTTAGTTCTACAATGTGATGAAATAGTATTCGTAATGTCTATGACTGTGTTGTATTATATACTAGGATGGACTCACGGGAAACTTCGCTGGTGGTCTGCGTGTTGTCCGGTGAGGAGTCCGATAACTGCAGGGCTCTGATGGTCTAAGCCCTAGTGAGTACGCTGGTGGTGGTTCTCAGCGGAATTGCTTCGGCGTGGCTAGGCTAAGCTGGTGCGGTGCTGATGCTGGTGTCGCTTTAGAGATTCTGGCGGGGCCAGATTAAAGAGCGTTTTGCGCCCTTCAAAATGAGCCCAAACTCGGCGTCCTAGGTCCAACGGGTACGAAGTTAGACTGCGGGGGGGTGAGGTACCTCTGAGAGGGGTGAGGGGGGGAGGGGGGGAAGGTTTCGTGGGGCGGCTATTGGAGGGGGGGTCTTGAGTTGAGGGGGAGGAGGTCAAGGGGGTCGGGGGGGGGAGGTTTCGTGGGGCGACGATTGAGGAGGGGGTCAAAGTGGGGGTCAAAGGGGGTCTCGGGGGGGGGTTTCGTGGGAAGACGATTGAGGGGGGGGTCAAAAATTTAAAACGGGGGTCAAGAGGGGGGGTCGGAACAAACAAAAAAAAGGGGAGGGGGAAGTTCGTGAGAAGACGATTAAGGAGGGGGCCCGGGGCAAGGGCAAAGGGGGGGTACGCCAATTGCGGGGGTGACGTCTTGTTGGTGGTGGAAGAGGGGGGTGGTGAATGGAGGGGGGGTTGGATTTGAGGAAGAGGAGGGGTGGGGGTGTGTGGAAGGATTGTGATGTCCCGAGTCGGAAGAGCCCAAACTCGGGGGGGGTAGGAATAGGGGTATAGGAGTTCTCTCGGGGAATGTCTTGGTGATGGTCGTGGAGTCGTCACTCTGGTGCGTGTTCTGCAGACGGATTCCTCGGCCGGCTTCGGAGTCTCCAGTACGGGCTGTGATGGCTAGTTCGACGTCGCGCCTCGTGGTTTTACAAACACGTGTTGGTAAAGTTAGGTTATTTTAGGTTATTTTGACGGAAAACCACGTGTTTTTTCCGTGTTTTTGAACCTTAATAACTCCACAGCCGCTGCTCCGATTTTTCTGATCCCGATGTTGCTGGATTGGATTTTGCCGCGTCTCTCCGGTGTATTGGAGGTAGATTGATTCCACTGACCTGTGAGATGTTATTCGCAGTCAAAGTTCAGGGGGTCCTGCTCCGAGACCCGTGGTGGTAGACACTTGCGCACACTAATCCTGGTGACTTGTCACTACACAATTTCACTGATACCTTTTTCACGTACGTACCTCAACGCGTGTAATTTTAGTGAATTTTTCTCGCGGAGGTGATGTTGTTCGTGCGATTGTTAGTCGGTTACGGTTGGGTTAGGTTAGGTTAGGTTAGGTTAGGTTAGGTTAGGTTAGGTTAGGTTAGGTTAGGTTAGGTTAGGTTAGGTTAGGTTAGGTTAGGTTAGGTTAGGTTAGGTTAGGTTAGGTTAGGTTAGGTTAGGTTAGGTTAGGTTAGGTTAGGTTAGGTTAGGTTAGGTTAGGTTAGGTTAGGTTAGGTTAGGTTAGGTTAGGTTAGGTTAGGTTAGGTTAGGTTAGGTTAGGTTAGGTTAGGTTAGGTTAGGTTAGGTTAGGTTAGGTTAGGTTAGGTTAGGTTAGGTTAGGTTAGGTTAGGTTAGGTTAGGTTAGGTTAGGTTAGGTTAGGTTAGGTTAGGTTAGGTTAGGTTAGGTTAGGTTAGGTTAGGTTAGGTTAGGTTAGGTTAGGTTAGGTTAGGTTAGGTTAGGTTAGGTTAGGTTAGGTTAGGTTAGGTTAGGTTAGGTTAGGTTAGGTTAGGTTAGGTTAGGTTAGGTTAGGTTAGGTTAGGTTAGGTTAGGTTAGGTTAGGTTAGGTTAGGTTAGGTTAGGTTAGGTTAGGTTAGGTTAGGTTAGGTTAGGTTAGGTTAGGTTAGGTTAGGTTAGGTTAGGTTAGGTTAGGTTAGGTTAGGTTAGGTTAGGTTAGGTTAGGTTAGGTTAGGTTAGGTTAGGTTAGGTTAGGTTAGGTTAGGTTAGGTTAGGTTAGGTTAGGTTAGGTTAGGTTAGGTTAGGTTAGGTTAGGTTAGGTTAGGTTAGGTTAGGTTAGGTTAGGTTAGGTTAGGTTAGGTTAGGTTAGGTTAGGTTAGGTTAGGTTAGGTTAGGTTAGGTTAGGTTAGGTTAGGTTAGGTTAGGTTAGGTTAGGTTAGGTTAGGTTAGGTTAGGTTAGGTTAGGTTAGGTTAGGTTAGGTTTTTTTTTTTTTTTTTTTTTTTTTTTTTTTTTTTTTTTTTTTTTTTTTTTTTTTTTTTTTTTTTTTTTTTTTTTTTTTTTTTTTTTTTTTTTTACTAGTACCTCCAACATGATCGGAGCCTATGCTTGTCCGGTTTAGCTTTCATACTAGTTCTCGCATTTATGCCTCTCGTACTTTTATTCCTCATACTTTATCTTTCTTTCATTCATCCTCATTCATGGCTGTTATGGGTGGGATTCCCAACTATCACCTATATAACTAACTATGTTTATTTTATAACACCAAGGAACAGTGACTCAGGGTTTTTTGTTTATTAACATCTTATTACGTCTACTTTACATTTTTTATTTCTTTCTTATTGCTATTATATCTAATTTTACAGTATCTTATCTTGTAATGATTTTTTCTTACAGAGGCGGGGAGCCGCACTTATAATGATATTCTTTTACAGAGACGGGGAGCAGTTGTTTATATTGCTCTCTATTTATATACATTATTTATATTTCTAGCTTATTTCTATTTTACATTGTATTTACTTCCTATTTTATCTTACGCTATTGTTTATCTAAATATATTATGCTAGTCTTTAATATATTACATTATATCAGGACAGCATACTTTCTTAATCTATCTTGTTTCTATTTATAACTTGTAATGCAATTTCGATACAATATTTTATAAATTCGTTCCGATTTTTTCCCATTATCAACTCTGACGCATTCCTCGCAGTCAGTTCAACACCGAGTTTCTGCTCCGTCTCGTATCGCTTTTTTGCGTTCATTGGGCAATCAAACAGAATGTGCGAAACCGACTCTTCGACACCAGGCTCACAGGCGCACGATGGATTCTCTTTACACTTGAAGCGTTTCAAGTATGCAGAGAACCCACCGTGCCCTGTCAAAATTTGCGTGGTTATACTCGTATGAGTCATCTTCCGCACCACACCGTATGCTATCACTGCATCCGGGAAGAACATTTTCGTACCCGAAGCCGTGTCACCCGACCGATATCTCCCGTTCCATTCCTCAAGCGTTTCCGAGCGGATTTGTCGCTTGACAAATGACACGGGACACAAGTCGTAGTCCGGCCTTTTCTTCGACCCCAGGGCGGCCTCCTTCGCAAGCTGGTCGGCTCTCTCGTTTCCCTCCAACCCTACGTGGGCCTTTATCCAGAACAAGGAGACACTCTTGTTCTGGAGCTTACAGCGTCGTAAGGTGTCCCTAGTGTCCACGGCCAAGGGGTGGAGGGAACTTGTGTTGATCACCGACTGAAGGGCCGCCATAGAGTCGCTGAAAATGCCGAATGAGGTTTCACGGGACTTGAGTGTTTCCTTAGCCGCTCTCTGCAGAGCCAGGAGTTCAGCCTGGTAAACGGTACAGTAGGACGGCAAAGCAAGTTTGAGGGTTTTCGTCTCGGCGGCGCCATTCCATAAGGATAGCGCCGCTCCGACTTTGCCCTCAATCTTGCTGCCGTCGGTGAAGATCCTCACAGCAAAATTGCTGTGGTTTTGATATTGTTCTTCGTCTACCAGGTTTTTGAACTCGAGGCTCATTTGCTCCGCAGGGTGTGGGGCGTCCAGCGCTGAGGCCACTCGCTCCACCTCCCTGCCCCCCAGTATGGGCTGGGGTACCCCCCTCCTGGCTTCGTATAACATGGCTGCTTCCCGTACACGAAGGTCGAGTGGGAGTAACCCAGCCAGCACCAGGGCTGAGTTCAGGGACACAGTGCGGTATGCTCTGCACATTTTCTGGGCGATTCCACGCTGGACGGTCCCAAACTGCTTGATAATGCCCAACTTTTTCGCAGCCGGTGCCCAGACGCTTGCAGCGTAAAGGATTATGGGCTCTATGCACGCGACATACATCAGGCGTATAACCTCCGGGTGTAACCCCCAACTAACCTTTGCGGCTCTACACAGCTGCTTATATATGGCAATTGCCCTCCTGCATACCAGCGAGACATGGGTGTTAAAGGTCAGCTTGTGGTCGATAGTTACACCCAGAAGCCTCATTTCCTGTGATATGCCAATGCCGATCCCCCCCATGTTGAGGCGTGGTGTGTCATATTTTAACTTCCTAGTTATCACCATCGCGGTGGTTTTGTGTGGTGCGAATTTCAGTTTGTTTTCGACACCCCACGCCAGAACATGACTGAGAACGGCATTGGCACTTTCCTCTACCTCTAGTGCGGTCTCTCCGTCGAAGACCAAAAGGACGTCGTCCGCAAATGCCTGGATGTAATTTCCCTTGCTTTCTACTTCTTTGAGGAGGGGATCCAGGACCAAATTCCACAATATTGGGCCACCAATCGAGCCCTGGACACAACCCTTGTTTGTGTCCTTGCTATATTCTTCCCCGCCGTACCTGATTTTGACTTTCCTGTCCCTGAGGTAGCTGTCAATGACCCGCCTAATGTTTATTGGGCAGTTTTCCTCCGCCAGACGGACTCTTATCGCTGGCCACCAGGCACTGTCGAATGCTCCCTCTATGTCCAAGGATACGAGTGTTACTATCCTTTTCAGTGCTAGTTTTTGGTTAACATGTTGCATAAGGGCATAGAGGGAGTCTTCGGTGCTTCTTTGCGGCGTGAATCCGTACTGACGGGTGCTCATCCTTGGCAGGAGGTGGAATTTTAGGCGGGCCACTAGCATCTTCTCGTATATTTTCCCTAGTATAGGCAAAAGTCCGATCGGCCTATAAGCTTTGGGAGTAGAATAGCAATCCTTTCCAGGCTTCCTCAGTATAATGACGGTTGCCTCCTTCCAGGATGCGGGGAAGTGATGGTGTTCAAGGCACTTATTCAGGAATTTCAAAAATAGTTCTGAGTCGCTAGCGATGGTTCGGCAACAAATGTCAGCGGTAAAGCCATCAGAACCTGGTGCCTTCTTTGGGTTGAAGGACTCCATTGACTTTATTAATTCTGCCATAGTAAAGGGTGGGTCGCAAGGGTCACCTTGCTCACCAGAGTTCACACTTTCGGCTTTACTTCGTACGGATCGGTGATGAGCATTGTCACTTTCAGGGAGGTCCTCCGGATAAAACGTTTCCGCCAGTAATTTTACGGAGCCTCTCGCATCCAGCACATCACCGTTCATTTCCAATGGCAAGTCCTCTTCCCTACGCTGCGTCCTACCTATCACCCTGTAAATCCCCTCCCAAACCCCCTCCCTATTCTGCTTCTCGCAGAATTCCTTCCAACTCTCGGTCTGAGCTTTGGCTACTTCTAACTCATATTCTTCTTTCTTTTTCAGGTACTCTTCTATGACCTTCGACCTCCGGATTTGGGCAGCACAGCGGATCCTGCGCTTCCTGGTAGCGACGGTTTTCTTCATCTCTTCGAGTCTCTCGGACCACCACGGCAAGGTTAGTTCCTCCTGCACTTTTTTGGCGGGTATGGTTAGCTTGCATGCTTTATATATTGCTTTTGTTAAATTTGTTGTTAATATGTCAATTTGTTCTACGGTTTTAATATTGTCAATTTCTGATATTGTGAAGTTGTAATGTATTTTCAATTGGCCAAGCTTCTCATGAAAATTGGTCCAATTGGCTTTTTTGGTATTAAATTGCCTGGTCGTTCTTTCTATTTTTATTCCTTTTGATTTTTGCAGGAGGATCCTAAACGTAATGCCGTTGTGATCCGAGCTCGTGAGACCTTCGTCAACCCTCCAGTCGTCTATCATGTCCAGGATGTCATTGGAACAAGCAGTAACATCTACGTGACTGCTGTAACGTTTCCCTCCTCGGATGGTGTCGAAGGTCGGAATTTCCCCACGGTTCAGAATATTCAGGTTTAGCTCGCCGAGAGTTCCTGCCATCTCTTCGCCCCTGTAATCGACCGTCGGGCTGCCCCACCATATGCTCTTTGCGTTAGCGTCCCCTCCAAAGATCAGTTTTTTGGAACCGACGACGAGCCTTATTTGTTTAAGATGTTCTAAATAAGGCTCGATAGGCTGGTCTGGCTCAAAGTAGAAGGAGACAAGCGTGATCTCCCAGGCACTGGTCTGGATTCCCACCACTGAGATGTTGTTTGTGGTGAGTTTGGGGTACTGTTTGACTGTGAAGTCGTTGTTAAACACAGCTATTGCTGCTTTAACAGTCCCTTCTCCTGTACCAGTGTTCTGGAAGATCCTAACGCCCCTGTAACTCCTCATTACTTTCGCTCCGGCTACGTACGGTTCCTGAAGAAGCGCCACCGCTGTTCTGCGCTTCATAGCCTCTATTAAAAGCTCATTGGTGGCAAGCTTCGAGCGTTGGAGGTTGGCCTGTAGTACTCCATAGTGGGTGTTTTCAGTTGGGGTGCCCTTAGCAATAAGCGACGGTCGATCTGGCCACGTCATCCCATTTTCTGCGTACAGGGCAGTCGTGACTGAAGGCATTATGCGGCGTGCTGTGCTCTATTTTTGCCTTTGTGCAGTTTCTACAGGCGGGTGGAGAACTTGAGAGCCAGTCCGGGCACTCTGCTCTCAGATGCGGACCTCCGCAATGGCTGCACAGGTCCGCGGGTTCCTTGCAGAACCTCTTGCCGTGTCCGAAGCCCAGACAGCGAGTACATTGAACCAGCGGGGTCTGATCTTCGACCCTGATGCGCTGCAGATCTATGTGCACGGTTCCGATGTCTATTACTCGCCGCCAGATGGTGGGCGAGACGCTTACGATGACGTGGCCAGTATGAGGGTTCCGTGTTCTTCTTCTATATTTAACCTCCACTCTGTTTTCCCCACTGTCGAGGCCGTCAAAAACACCCCGATTCTGGTTTCTCAACGCTTTTAGAACGTCTTCGTCGGTATTTACTACCAAGACGTTCTTCAGAATCAGAAGCGGGTCTTTATTTTTGACTTCCTCGACCGTGAGGTCAACACCTTCTTTTTGGAGTCGGTCCTTGATCATCGTCCTTTCCTGCTCTGTTTCCAGTCCTATGATGATTTTCCTGTCCTTGGCTTTCCTGACTTTTTCAACCTTTATCCATCCGTCTTTAGCATTGACTGCTTTCCTCACTCGATTTAGGACTTCGTCACCAGTCTCTGTTTCGTCCTTTGACGTGACCACAACCGAGTGCAAGGTACTACGCTTTGGCAGTGACCCTACGCCCCTGGCTGCGGTCACGCTCGCGTATGTGTTTCCATTTCCCAGGGAATCCCTGTGTTGGTCTATGGTTACCTTTAGCTCCTCTATTTTCTTATTACTCTCTTCTAGGAGCTTTGTGTGTTCTTCAATTTTATGTAAGATTTTACATGTGTCTACGCTTTGAGAGAGGGCTAAAGTAGATGGATTTTCGGCTACTGACGATGCCTCCGCCGGTGCGCTCCCTTCCCTGGTCATTTTTTGTTTTAACCCTTTCAGCTCCGTTTCGACTTCTTTCACCAACTGGTACAGTCGGTTGGTAGATTCGAAAACGGCAGTTTTTATTTCCGTTTTGGTGTTTCTGGAGCTGTTAAGGTGCAGTTTGGCTTTGTTCAGGCAGGCTCTGGCCTCCATTGTCCTGTCTGTATATATAGTCTTTGGCGGTGAGCATATTTCGACCGACTTCCTTAGTTTGGTCACGGTCGCCGCTTTGCTCCCTTGTGTCAAAGTGGATTTTACATTTGTTTTCGCAGGGCCGGCCTGCGACGTCTTTTCCGTTGTAGAGGGGGTGGGGCTGGCATTTGCGGCTTCCCACTCCTCTATGCTTAGTCTTACGTTTGGAGGGGCAACTGCCCTAGATCCAGACGGAGACTTTTCACCGTCAGTCGCCTTTAAGGGTGTCCTATCTAAACAATACATATTGCGAGGTACGCGTCAAAAATTGTAGAGAAGAAAGAAATAACGTCAATAGGGACGATAGAGTTCGGAATATCGTCAATAGGGACGGTAGTCTGATAAAAGAACGTCAATAGGGACGGTAGAGTAGAACAAGATAGATTAGGAATAACACACAATAACACAAAATAATATT
>OY979689.1:13094604-13102104 GCA_963855955.1 Luperina nickerlii
TTCGGCCGCTGCCTTTGCCTGGGCCCTCTCTGATCCGCTTATTGTGGTCGGTCCTGTTGTGGGGGTCGTCGCGATGGCTGTTGGCCGTCCGGGGGACTTTAGGAAACTCAAGGTTTCCCCCCTGTCCTCATAGACGACCACCTCGTGTTTTTCTGAGGCCTTTAAACAGCCGAAGCGATCGACGACGTCTCCTCTCTCTCTTTCGACCACCATCGCGTCGATGCTGATGGTACGGGCTGTTACTGCCAGGTAGTCTGCTGCCTCCCTGATCTTTTGGAGTAGCGAGCTTGCCTGGGCAAATGGAGTTTCCTCTCCCCACTCGAGTAATGCGATCGTCTTTTCTTTAAATCGCACTAGACGGCATCGGTGAGAGGCTACTACCACTTGAGGCAGTGCAGCATACTTGCTGCCTTTCATGCTCGCTTTGGTGGTACTTCCGTTGATCAGGGCGGCAAGGCCTGGTGAGATGGGTATCCGGGCTCTGGCTCGGCTTGAACCTATGCAGAAGCTTATTCCCAACCTTTCCCTCTCCTGATTCATAAACAGGGCGACGCCTCGCAGTCTGATACCTGGGGCTCCATCTCCTCCGCATCCCAGGAACTGTGTTAATGACATGGCGTTAGGGGCTGGCTGAGGGCTGGCTTCCGCTGTTTCCGATTGTGATTCTGTTGGTATTTCCGCTTCTGCTGTTTGTTGGGTGGTGTTTCTGTGGGTGGTATGTATGCTAGTGGTGAGTGGTATGTGTGTTTGTGGTGTGTGTGTTCGGTGTTGAGTTGTTGTTGTTGTGATGGTCGTTGTTGACGTGGTGGTTGTTGATGTTGTTGATGGCGTGGTGTCTGTTGACGTGTTGGTTTGTCTTTGTCGATTCTGACGAGGCAAGGTTGCGTCCGTTTTGTTTGCCCCCGCCGCGACCGCAGCGACTCCGCTCACGAACGCCAAGAATGGTGCCCTTGTGGCCAGTCTCCCCATGATGGTGTGGAGTGTGGACTGGCTTAGCTGGGTTTCCAATTTTACCTCCAGCTCCATTCTGTCGTGACCAAATCTTGGGCACTCAAAGAGCAAGTGCCAGACTGTTTCCTCGCAGCTAGGGTCACAGACGCATGAGGGACTATCTTTGAGATGGAATCGGTGGAGGTACGCTGAGAATCCTCCGTGTCCTGTTAGGACTTGTACCTGGGCCGGTGTGAGAGCTGTGTCTCTGAGCATTCTTTTCGCCGCTAGGACGTCTGGGAAGAATACTTTCGTGACCGCCCCTGTACTCGAGGACTCGTATCGCGTCTGCCACTTCCTTATAGTCTCCTCCCGTATCTTCCTCCTCACGAACGATACGGGGACCTTGCTGTAGTCAGATGTTGTGTGTGTAAGTGCTGCCTCCTTGGCCAGCTCGTCCGCTCTCTCATTCCCGGCCGTTCCCACGTGTGCCTTGAGCCAGAAAAGCCTCACTTCCCTGTCCTCCAATCTCATCTCTCGGACGTCTCTTTTTATCTGGAGTGCCAGGTGGTGAGTTACGGACGGTCTCTTCAGCAGGTCGAGTGACGATCTTGAGTCGCTCAAGATGCTTACAGAGGCCGCCCTAGATTCTCTTGCCATCCTGACAGCTCTGTAGAGGGCGTACATTTCCGATTGGAAGACTGTGTTGTGAGGCTCCAGGCCGAAAGTACTGGACTTTGACTCCTTACCGTTCTCCCACCAAGTAAGGGCAGCTCCGACTTTCCCCTCTATCTTGCTGCCGTCGGTGTATATTTGGGGACCGGTTACTTGATGAGTTTCCAGTGTTTCAGGAGTCAAGTCCTCAAGGCGTGCATATTCCGTTGTAATGAGTAGTGCTGGATGGGGTTGTTGGGAGAAGTGCACGTTGCACTCCAGTTCGCAGTCCGATGGTATGAACTCCCGGGAATGGCCCTTTTTGATCGTGAAAAGGGTTGCCGCCTCGATTACCCGGAGATCTAGGGGTAGTTGGCCTGACAGGATGAGTGCCGATGTCAGAGAAACCGTGCGGTATGCCTTGCAGATTTTCTGCGCGAATCCCCTCTGCAGTGAGTCAAACTGATTCCTTGTCATCAATTTCCCAGCTGCGGGGGCCCACGCACTCGCTGCATACAACACGATAGGCTCTATCACCGACACGTATATTGTCCTGATTATCTCTCTGTTCAGACCCCAAGTCACTTTTGCTGCGCATGCCAACTGCTTGTAAATGTCCGCGGCCTTTTTACTGGTCGCAGCCACGTGCGCATTGAAAGTTAGTTTAGAATCTATTGTCAGACCTAACAGCTTGACCTCTTCGACCAGGTTGAGTCGCACACCCGACATATAGAGTATCGGAACGTCGTATTTTAGCTTTTTCGTTAACACCATCGCGTTGGTCTTATGCGCGGCGAAACGTAGCTTGTTTTTGACGCCCCATTCCGATACTATGTCTAGTGTGTCATTGGCCGATTGCTGCAGGGGACCAGTTGTAAAGTCCGAGAAAACCAGGACAACATCGTCTGCGAAGGCTTGACAATATACCCCCATTCTAGCCATTCTGTGAAGGAGCGAGTCTAGGATAAGGTTCCAGAACGTCGGTCCGGCAATTGAGCCCTGGACGCATCCTTTCGTGGTGCCCTTCTCGCTAGTCGCTCTGGCATAGTTGACCCTGATGTTCCGGTCTTCCAGGTATGAGGTGACGAGAGCGTAGATGTTGGTGGGGCAGTTCTTAACTACCAACTGTCTTTTGAGAGCTGGCCACCACGCGTTATCGAAGGCCCCCTCTATGTCCAATGATATCAAAAGCACGATTTTTTTTGCTTTGATTTCGGCACGTATGTGTCCCATTAGGGCATAGAGGGCGTCCTCGGTACCGCGCTGCGGCATGAAACCGTACTGATTTGTGTTTAGAGTCGGGAGGAAGTGCCACTGGAGTCTGCCTACAAGGAGTTTCTCGACGATTTTCCCCAGGACCGAGAGCAGGCCTATTGGCCTGTACGACTTTGGGTTGGTATAGTCGTCCTTTCCTGGCTTGCGGAGAATGCACACGTGGGCGACCTTCCACTGCTTCGGGAAGTGTGACAGCGACAGGCACCTGTTTGCTATCGCCAAGAACACCTCCCTATCGCAGTTTATTGCCGCCGTGCAGATGTCCGCTGTCAATCCGTCGGGGCCGGGGGCTTTTTTCGGATTCTGGTTTTGGAGAACCATTTCCAGCTCCGCGGCCGTGAAAGATGGATCATCAGCGGACAGTCCTTGGGGGTTTTCCTCCTCCGCTAGCCTCCTCAGAGCCGTGTGGTATGGTTGTTCGGCATCCGTTGAGTCATCGGGGTAGAAGGTCTTTGCCAGAAGATCCGCCGACTGCTCTGGGCTGAGCGTCTCACCCGCGGTGTTCCTCAGGAGCGCGTCGTCCTGTCTTCTGGCTGTCTTCCTTAGTACCCTGTAGATGCCGTCCCACATGCTCTCTCGGTCCTGCTTCGTGCAGAACTCCTTCCAGCCGGCCGTGGCGGCTTCCGTCGCCGCTGTGGTGTAAGTGTTTTTTGCTATTATGTAGTCTTGGATGGTGAAGTGTCTCCGGCATTCGGCCGCGTTTCGGATCCTTCTCTTCTTCCTCATTGCGTCTTTTTTGAGACGCTCCAGAGAAGGAGTCCACCATGGGGGCTTTCCCTCGTGTTTAGGCGACCCCAGTTTTGGGATCGCTACCTCGCATGAGCAGTGGATGTTATGCGTGTATTTCTTGACTATTGTCTCCAGATCCTCCGGGTTCGAGACGTTCGAGACTCCGGCTGATGTGATGCCTTCTTCTGCCAGGGCGGTCTTGAAGTGCGTGCTGAAGTCTGACCACCTTGCCTTCTTGGTGTTATAGATGCGCGTCGAGATTGGCCTTAAGGGTTCCAAGGCCTTCTCTAAGCGCATCGAGAAGGTTATAGCATTGTGGTCCGAAGTTGTTACACTTCTTTCAACACGCCAATCCTCGACCTTACCCAACAGCGACAGGCTGCATGCGGTCACATCAACGATGCTTGTGCACCACCTGTCCCCTCTGTAAGTCTCGAACGTTGGTGTTTGGCCCGTGTTTAGGATGTGGAGATCCCGCTCGTTGAGGAACGAGTTGTACGCTGCCCCGCGATGGTTTTCGGAAACACTTCCCCACCACTGGCTCCAGGCGTTTACGTCTCCTCCCACCAGGATGTTTGTTGTGCGTAGTTTTTGTATAGTGTTGTTTATTTCCGAAAGGTAGGGTTCAATGTCCTGGTCACCCTCCAAATAGACCGATAGCACTCCGAGACTGAGCTGGCCCACCTTCAGTAAAACGGCGGCGATGTTCTCTGTCACAAGCTGGGGGTCGTGGATGACCTCCAGGTTGTTCCCGAAAACAACGATCGCCGCTTTTACTGGTTTCTGGCGGTTTAGGCTGCACTGGATGACTTGCGTGCCGGGGTTTTGCTTCATCACACCTGTTCTTCCTACATAGGGCTCTTGAACAAGTGCTACTGAAACTCCCCTTGCTTGTGCCGCCATATGAAGTTCTTCTGTGGCCAGCTTGGAGCGCTGAAGATTGCCTTGGATGAATTTCAATCTTGGTATCGGTCTCTTTGAATTTTGGGGGGTGTCCGCTTGTGTGATTGGTGTTTCCGTCTCGTTGCCCTTAGCAATAGGAGACGCGCGACCTCGCTATGCCATCCCATTTTTGGCGTTCCGGGCAGTCTTCGCTGAACGCTGTGTGCGCCAGGTCTCTGCCCGTCTTGTGGATGATCTTGCAGTTAATACATGTGGGTTCTTTGCCCTCCGTTCTTATGAGGCAGTCCCTTCCACTGTGCGCGCCGCTGCAGAAGCTGCAGATGTCTTTTGCGGCTTTGCACAATTGTCTGTTGTGCCCGTATTGTAGGCACTTTGTGCACTGCACAAGGGGCGACTGATCCTCGATCGGGCATCGTTTAATGCCCACATGTATTTTCTGCACCGCCGTGTAACTTTTCCAGAGCTCTGGGGAGAGCTCCAGAACAGGGTGACATTCGAGGGGGTTCCTCGCACGCTTCCTATACCGTACTTTTAGGGTCTGTCTCTCCACAGCGACGTTCTGCAGAAGATGCTTATTCTGCGCTTTCACGAGATCTATGATTTCCCCGTCGCTGTAACTCGACAGTACTCCCCTTATGCAAACGAGCGGATTTTGCGGTTTGGGCTCTTGGACCTTGAGCCCCGCGCTCGACTGGACTTGTTCCTTGACCTTCCTCAAGTCCTCCTTGCTGGCGCACCTCATAACCACTTTTTGGTTACGGGCTTTCCGCACAGTGTCGACCCGGGCTCCGCTCGATTTGAGGTCCAAGGCTGTCCTGATCCTCTCGATCACGTTGTCCCCGGTGTGTTGTGGGTCCGTGGATGAGACGATCAGGGTGTGGTTTGCTTGTGTGGCTGGTTTCGGGGGTTTTGGTGTGCTGGCTACCTGGGCAAAGGTCTTTGGACCCTGTTGTTGTTGGGGCGGTCTATCCGCTCTGCCCAGGTCCGCTACCCCTTTTTGGATGTTCTGGAGGGTCTTTTTGACCTCCCCGACTGCTAGTTCCGCTTCCAGGTTCATCACCGGAGGTGCCTGGGTTGGCGGTTCTTTGTCGCGCAGTGCGCGGAGGTCCGCCGAGACGATCTCCAGCCTTTCGGAAATGGGTTTGAGATGATGCGTGAAGTTTATTGGAGTTGGTGGTGGTGGGGGGGAGGCTACGGGTCTGTTGGTGAGTGCCTGCAGTAGGCCGCGGAGTTCTTCAAAGGCCTCCTCGAACTTTGAGGTGGTGAGTAGGAGGCCCGTCTCCTGAATGCTCAGGTCCGGGTTCGGTTTGACCGGACGGTTGAGGTCTTCCTTGAGTCGCTCGAGATCCTTCCGGAGCACGTCAAGCTGGTTCGACGCGCTGATCACGTTTGAGTCCAGGCGTGAGAGGATTGTCCCCATTGATTCCCATTTGGGGTCGCCCGGGGCTCTTGCTCCTTCCTGCCTGGTCTTCTCGTGCTCCTTTAGGTTCCTGAGGCTCGCCGCTGTGACCTCTTCCTTAATCTCCTTGATGCCTTTGAAGGCCTCAAGGGTTTCGTGGCCCAGCCATTCCCTGATCCCTTTCGACTCTTTGAGCGTATCCGAGACGTCCGTTCTCATTAGGGAGAGCTCGACCTTCATTTGCATTATATCACGATTGTGGGCTCTCTCGACGCGCACAAGTTCTTGTGCGTGTCGAGAGCGCTCCTTCTCGAGGTTGTACTTATGCCGTGATCTAGAGTCTGCCAGTGAGAGGGTTATCTCGTA
The DNA here is from genome assembly GCA_963855955.1 of Luperina nickerlii. NCBI lineage: Eukaryota > Metazoa > Arthropoda > Insecta > Lepidoptera > Noctuidae > Luperina > Luperina nickerlii. Next base: position 13,100,861 of record OY979689.1, read on the forward strand.
CAGGCCCTGCAAGCACTCGTGGGTTATGGTTTTGCATTCCCGCTTCATGTTCCCGGCGGCCTCCAAAGCCTCCTTACCTTTCTGAAGCAGGTCGTTTGCTTCTCGTGTTGCCAGGTCCATCTCCACCCCAGTGCCTCTTTTCGGAGTCCTGTAGAGGATACTCGGCCGTCCGATCGCTGGACGATCGGCCTGACTAGAGGCCACCGAGCTTTCCTCGTCCGAGATGATCTGGTGGGGAGGGGAAATTCCGCATTGCTCCCAGTTTATTACTATCTCGGAGATCCTGCTACGGTCCCCCGTCTGAGACGTACCGGACACCGATGGTGGTGGCGGCATCGTGGTCGATGCGTCCGGTTCCGACTCTGCCCTCGGCTCCTGTGGCTTCTGCGATGGACGCGCCGTCTTTTCAGATATGAATGATTTTTCCGACACCATGGACTTCGCGGTGTTTTTTAGAACCTTTTCTCTAAGTGTTTTAGTGACTTTTGCGGCCTCCGTGGTCATCTTGCGGGACGTACTATTTTGAGACATGTTGGTATGTAGTGGTTAGTGGGTAGGTGGTTGTTAATGTAGTTTGTAGTTGTTAGTTTTTACAGAAAGATACATTTACTAGTGAATTAATTAAAATTATTGAGTAACTTAGTTCTACAATGTGATGAAATAGTATTCGTAATGTCTATGACTGTGTTGTATTATATACTAGGATGGACTCACGGGAAACTTCGCTGGTGGTCTGCGTGTTGTCCGGTGAGGAGTCCGATAACTGCAGGGCTCTGATGGTCTAAGCCCTAGTGAGTACGCTGGTGGTGGTTCTCAGCGGAATTGCTTCGGTGTGGCTAGGCTAAGCTGGTGCGGTGCTGATGCTGGTGTCGCTTTAGAGATTCTGGCGGGGCCAGATTAAAGAGCGTTTTGCGCCCTTCAAAATGAGCCCAAACTCGGCGTCCTAGGTCCAACGGGTACGAAGTTAGACTGCGGGGGGGTGAGGTACCTCTGAGAGGGGTGAGGGGGGGAGGGGGGGAAGGTTTCGTGGGGCGGCTATTGGAGGGGGGGTCTTGAGTTGAGGGGGAGGGGGTCAAGGGGGTCGGGGGGGGGAGGTTTCGTGGGGCGACGATTGAGGGGGGGGTCAAAGTGGGGGTCAAAGGGGGTCTCGGGGGGGGGTTTCGTGGGAAGACGATTGAGGGGGGGGTCAAAAATTTAAAACGGGGGTCAAGAGGGGGGGTCGGAACAAACAAAAAAAAGGGGAG
>OY979689.1:13107104-13116329 GCA_963855955.1 Luperina nickerlii
AATTTCGCCTGCCCCAGACAACTTGGCCGCCATTACTATGGCCCCAAAATGGTTCATTAGAGCTTCGTCTACCGTGAGACGGTAACATTTGTCTCTCTGTCTGAACCCGTTGGCCAAGATTGAGGTCATAGTGCGCACCTTGGTCTTTACTCGGTCTCCTAAGCGGTGCGCGAGCTTCGCTCGGAGATCTTTGGCTGCTTCGGTTGTCGTGGTGACTATGACGTCCTTCTCCTCATCGAAGTGTTTCAACACCCAAGTCGTTTTGCCGCAACCCGGAACCCCGTTTACCCACCTGATATTGGGTACCGCCCAGCTTTCCTGCGATGCCGGAGTGTCTGAGGTCCCCAAAATGGTTTGTGCCACTTCGAGGATCTTGTCGTCCGGCATAATCTTGGTACATTTGGCGGTAACCACTATCGGGTCGTCGCTTGGCGCGTTGAAACTAATTTTGCCCGAGCGCTCCGTTTCCTCTTCATCCAGGGTCACGAACCCGTTACTCGCGCTGTAGGCAGCCATGTACGACCCCTTCATTTCCCCTATGATGACCTGGGAAGTGACGTTGTCGTACACTGCCGCCTCAGATTCCCTGAGCAGTACCCTTAACAGTCCTTCAGATTCTCTGTGGAAGGTCTGCAGGATCTTCTTGCATGTCGCGAGATTGACCTCTCTGGTCGCTCTCACGATTGCTACGTACTCAAGGAATGCGCTCTTAACATGGTCCGTGGTGCCCGAAGTCACTGCGAGGGTCGGCGGGCTGACTTGCCCTTTGTCGGCTCTGGTTGGTTTGGGCTTCTGGGGTGTTGGTGTTTTTGGTGTAGTTTTAAAGAACTTTGTTACCGCTGTCTCCAGTTTGCGGGTTGGGTCCGATACGCGGCTGGTGTTTGGGAGCAGTGCGCCGAGGAAAGTGCCAATGGCTTTGAGGCTACTCCTCGACCGCGCCCGGTCCTCTGGGCTGGTTTTTGCGCTCTGCTCCTTTGCCGATTTTTCGGCCGCTGCCTTTGCCTGGGCCCTCTCTGATCCGCTTATTGTGGTCGGTCCTGTTGTGGGGGTCGTCGCGATGGCTGTTGGCCGTCCGGGGGACTTTAGGAAACTCAAGGTTTCCCCCCTGTCCTCATAGACGACCACCTCGTGTTTTTCTGAGGCCTTTAAACAGCCGAAGCGATCGACGACGTCTCCTCTCTCTCTTTCGACCACCATCGCGTCGATGCTGATGGTACGGGCTGTTACTGCCAGGTAGTCTGCTGCCTCCCTGATCTTTTGGAGTAGCGAGCTTGCCTGGGCAAATGGAGTTTCCTCTCCCCACTCGAGTAATGCGATCGTCTTTCCTTTAAATCGCACTAGACGGCATCGGTGAGAGGCTACTACCACTTGAGGCAGTGCAGCATACTTGCTGCCTTTCATGCTCGCTTTGGTGGTACTTCCGTTGATCAGGGCGGCAAGGCCTGGTGAGATGGGTATCCGGGCTCTGGCTCGGCTTGAACCTATGCAGAAGCTTATTCCCAACCTTTCCCTCTCCTGATTCATAAACAGGGCGACGCCTCGCAGTCTGATACTTGGGGCTCCATCTCCTCCGCATCCCAGGAACTGTGTTAATGACATGGCGTTAGGGGCTGGCTGAGGGCTGGCTTCCGCTGTTTCCGATTGTGATTCTGTTGGTATTTCCGCTTCTGCTGTTTGTTGGGTGGTGTTTCTGTGGGTGGTATGTATGCTAGTGGTGAGTGGTATGTGTGTTTGTGGTGTGTGTGTTCGGTGTTGAGTTGTTGTTGTTGTTGTGATGGTCGTTGTTGACGTGGTGGTTGTTGATGTTGTTGATGGCGTGGTGTCTGTTGACGTGTTGGTTTGTCTTTGTCGATTCTGACGAGGCAAGGTTGCGTCCGTTTTGTTTGCCGCCGCCGCGACCGCAGCGACTCCGCTCACGAACGCCAAGAATGGTGTCCTTGTGGCCAGTCTCCCCATGATGGTGTGGAGTGTGGACTGGCTTAGCTGGGTTTCCAATTTTACCTCCAGCTCCATTCTGTCGTGACCAAATCTTGGGCACTCAAAGAGCAAGTGCCAGACTGTTTCCTCGCAGCTAGGGTCACAGACGCATGAGGGACTATCTTTGAGATGGAAGCGGTGGAGGTACGCTGAGAATCCTCCGTGTCCTGTTAGGACTTGTACCTGGGCCGGTGTGAGAGCTGTGTCTCTGAGCATTCTTTTCGCCGCTAGGACGTCTGGGAAGAATACTTTCGTGACCGCCCCTGTACTCGAGGACTCGTATCGCGTCTGCCACTTCCTTATAGTCTCCTCCCGTATCTTCCTCCTCACGAACGATACGGGGACCTTGCTGTAGTCAGATGTTGTGTGTGTAAGTGCTGCCTCCTTGGCCAGCTCGTCCGCTCTCTCATTCCCGGCCGTTCCCACGTGTGCCTTGAGCCAGAAAAGCCTCACTTCCCTGTCCTCCAATCTCATCTCTCGGACGTCTCTTTTTATCTGGAGTGCCAGGTGGTGAGTTACGGACGGTCTCTTCAGCAGGTCGAGTGACGATCTTGAGTCGCTCAAGATGCTTACAGAGGCCGCCCTAGATTCTCTTGCCATCCTGACAGCTCTGTAGAGGGCGTACATTTCCGATTGGAAGACTGTGTTGTGAGGCTCCAGGCCGAAAGTACTGGACTTTGACTCCTTACCGTTCTCCCACCAAGTAAGGGCAGCTCCGACTTTCCCCTCTATCTTGCTGCCGTCGGTGTATATTTGGGGACCGGTTACTTGATGAGTTTCCAGTGTTTCAGGAGTCAAGTCCTCAAGGCGTGCATATTCCGTTGTAATGAGTAGTGCTGGATGGGGTTGTTGGGAGAAGTGCACGTTGCACTCCAGTTCGCAGTCCGATGGTATGAACTCCCGGGAATGGCCCTTTTTGATCGTGAAAAGGGTTGCCGCCTCGATTACCCGGAGATCTAGGGGTAGTTGGCCTGACAGGATGAGTGCCGATGTCAGAGAAACCGTGCGGTATGCCTTGCAGATTTTCTGCGCGAATCCCCTCTGCAGTGAGTCAAACTGATTCCTTGTCATCAATTTCCCAGCTGCGGGGGCCCACGCACTCGCTGCATACAACACGATAGGCTCTATCACCGACACGTATATTGTCCTGATTATCTCTCTGTTCAGACCCCAAGTCACTTTTGCTGCGCATGCCAACTGCTTGTAAATGTCCGCGGCCTTTTTACAGGTCGCAGCCACGTGCGCATTGAAAGTTAGTTTAGAATCTATTGTCAGACCTAACAGCTTGACCTCTTCGACCAGGTTGAGTCGCACACCCGACATATAGAGTATCGGAACGTCGTATTTTAGCTTTTTCGTTAACACCATCGCGTTGGTCTTATGCGCGGCGAAACGTAGCTTGTTTTTGACGCCCCATTCCGATACTATGTCTAGTGTGTCATTGGCCGATTGCTGCAGGGGACCAGTTGTAAAGTCCGAGAAAACCAGGACAACATCGTCTGCGAAGGCTTGACAGTATACCCCCATTCTAGCCATTCTGTGAAGGAGCGAGTCTAGGATAAGGTTCCAGAACGTCGGTCCGGCAATTGAGCCCTGGACGCATCCTTTCGTGGTGCCCTTCTCGCTAGTCGCTCTGGCATAGTTGACCCTGATGTTCCGGTCTTCCAGGTATGAGGTGACGAGAGCGTAGATGTTGGTGGGGCAGTTCTTAACTACCAACTGTCTTTTGAGAGCTGGCCACCACGCGTTATCGAAGGCCCCCTCTATGTCCAATGATATCAAAAGCACGATTTTTTTTGCTTTGATTTCGGCACGTATGTGTCCCATTAGGGCATAGAGGGCGTCCTCGGTACCGCGCTGCGGCATGAAACCGTACTGATTTGTGTTTAGAGTCGGGAGGAAGTGCCACTGGAGTCTGCCTACAAGGAGTTTCTCGACGATTTTCCCCAGGACCGAGAGCAGGCCTATTGGCCTGTACGACTTTGGGTTGGTATAGTCGTCCTTTCCTGGCTTGCGGAGAATGCACACGTGGGCGACCTTCCACTGCTTCGGGAAGTGTGACAGCGACAGGCACCTGTTTGCTATCGCCAAGAACACCTCCCTATCGCAGTTTATTGCCGCCGTGCAGATGTCCGCTGTCAATCCGTCGGGGCCGGGGGCTTTTTTCGGATTCTGGTTTTGGAGAACCATTTCCAGCTCCGCGGCCGTGAAAGATGGATCATCAGCGGACAGTCCTTGGGGGTTTTCCTCCTCCGCTAGCCTCCTCAGAGCCGTGTGGTATGGTTGTTCGGCATCCGTTGAGTCATCGGGGTAGAAGGTCTTTGCCAGAAGATCCGCCGACTGCTCTGGGCTGAGCGTCTCACCCGCGGTGTTTCTCAGGAGCGCGTCGTCCTGTCTTCTGGCTGTCTTCCTTAGTACCCTGTAGATGCCGTCCCACATGCTCTCTCGGTCCTGCTTCGTGCAGAACTCCTTCCAGCCGGCCGTGGCGGCTTCCGTCGCCGCTGTGGTGTAAGTGTTTTTTGCTATTATGTAGTCTTGGATGGTGAAGTGTCTCCGGCATTCGGCCGCGTTTCGGATCCTTCTCTTCTTCCTCATTGCGTCTTTTTTGAGACGCTCCAGAGAAGGAGTCCACCATGGGGGCTTTTCCTCGTGTTTAGGCGACCCCAGTTTTGGGATCGCTACCTCGCATGAGCAGTGGATGTTATGCGTGTATTTCTTGACTATTGTCTCCAGATCCTCCGGGTTCGAGACGTTCGAGACTCCGGCTGATGTGATGCCTTCTTCTGCCAGGGCGGTCTTGAAGTGCGTGCTGAAGTCTGACCACCTTGCCTTCTTGGTGTTATAGATGCGCGTCGAGATTGGCCTTAAGGGTTCCAAGGCCTTCTCTAAGCGCATCGAGAAGGTTATAGCATTGTGGTCCGAAGTTGTTACACTTCTTTCAACACGCCAATCCTCGACCTTACCCAACAGCGACAGGCTGCATGCGGTCACATCAACGATGCTTGTGCACCACCTGTCCCCTCTGTAAGTCTCGAACGTTGGTGTTTGGCCCGTGTTTAGGATGTGGAGATCCCGCTCGTTGAGGAACGAGTTGTACGCTGCCCCGCGATGGTTTTCGGAAACACTTCCCCACCACTGGCTCCAGGCGTTTACGTCTCCTCCCACCAGGATGTTTGTTGTGCGTAGTTTTTGTATAGTGTTGTTTATTTCCGAAAGGTAGGGTTCAATGTCCTGGTCACCCTCCAAATAGACCGATAGCACTCCGAGACTGAGCTGGCCCACCTTCAGTAAAACGGCGGCGATGTTCTCTGTCACAAGCTGGGGGTCGTGGATGACCTCCAGGTTGTTCCCGAAAACAACGATCGCCGCTTTTACTGGTTTCTGGCGGTTTAGGCTGCACTGGATGACTTGCGTGCCGGGGTTTTGCTTCATCACACCTGTTCTTCCTACATAGGGCTCTTGAACAAGTGCTACTGAAACTCCCCTTGCTTGTGCCGCCATATGAAGTTCTTCTGTGGCCAGCTTGGAGCGCTGAAGATTGCCTTGGATGAATTTCAATCTTGGTATCGGTCTCTTTGAATTTTGGGGGGTGTCCGCTTGTGTGATTGGTGTTTCCGTCTCGTTGCCCTTAGCAATAGGAGACGCGCGACCTCGCTATGCCATCCCATTTTTGGCGTTCCGGGCAGTCTTCGCTGAACGCTGTGTGCGCCAGGTCTCTGCCCGTCTTGTGGATGATCTTGCAGTTAATACATGTGGGTTCTTTGCCCTCCGTTCTTATGAGGCAGTCCCTTCCACTGTGCGCGCCGCTGCAGAAGCTGCAGATGTCTTTTGCGGCTTTGCACAATTGTCTGTTGTGCCCGTATTGTAGGCACTTTGTGCACTGCACAAGGGGCGACTGATCCTCGATCGGGCATCGTTTAATGCCCACATGTATTTTCTGCACCGCCGTGTAACTTTTCCAGAGCTCTGGGGAGAGCTCCAGAACAGGGTGACATTCGAGGGGGTTCCTCGCACGCTTCCTATACCGTACTTTTAGGGTCTGTCTCTCCACAGCGACGTTCTGCAGAAGATGCTTATTCTGCGCTTTCACGAGATCTATGATTTCCCCGTCGCTGTAACTCGACAGTACTCCCCTTATGCAAACGAGCGGATTTTGCGGTTTGGGCTCTTGGACCTTGAGCCCCGCGCTCGACTGGACTTGTTCCTTGACCTTCCTCAAGTCCTCCTTGCTGGCGCACCTCATAACCACTTTTTGGTTACGGGCTTTCCGCACAGTGTCGACCCGGGCTCCGCTCGATTTGAGGTCCAAGGCTGTCCTGATCCTCTCGATCACGTTGTCCCCGGTGTGTTGTGGGTCCGTGGATGAGACGATCAGGGTGTGGTTTGCTTGTGTGGCTGGTTTCGGGGGTTTTGGTGTGCTGGCTACCTGGGCAAAGGTCTTTGGACCCTGTTGTTGTTGGGGCGGTCTATCCGCTCTGCCCAGGTCCGCTACCCCTTTTTGGATGTTCTGGAGGGTCTTTTTGACCTCCCCGACTGCTAGTTCCGCTTCCAGGTTCATCACCGGAGGTGCCTGGGTTGGCGGTTCTTTGTCGCGCAGTGCGCGGAGGTCCGCCGAGACGATCTCCAGCCTTTCGGAAATGGGTTTGAGATGATGCGTGAAGTTTATTGGAGTTGGTGGTGGTGGGGGGGAGGCTACGGGTCTGTTGGTGAGTGCCTGCAGTAGGCCGCGGAGTTCTTCAAAGGCCTCCTCGAACTTTGAGGTGGTGAGTAGGAGGCCCGTCTCCTGAATGCTCAGGTCCGGGTTCGGTTTGACCGGACGGTTGAGGTCTTCCTTGAGTCGCTCGAGATCCTTCCGGAGCACGTCAAGCTGGTTCGACGCGCTGATCACGTTTGAGTCCAGGCGTGAGAGGATTGTCCCCATTGATTCCCATTTGGGGTCGCCCGGGGCTCTTGCTCCTTCCTGCCTGGTCTTCTCGTGCTCCTTTAGGTTCCTGAGGCTCGCCGCTGTGACCTCTTCCTTAATCTCCTTGATGCCTTTGAAGGCCTCAAGGGTTTCGTGGCCCAGCCATTCCCTGATCCCTTTCGACTCTTTGAGCGTATCCGAAACGTCCGTTCTCATTAGGGAGAGCTCGACCTTCATTTGCATTATATCACGATTGTGGGCTCTCTCGACGCGCACAAGTTCTTGTGCGTGTCGAGAGCGCTCCTTCTCGAGGTTGTACTTATGCCGTGATCTAGAGTCTGCCAGTGAGAGGGTTATCTCGTACAGGCCCTGCAAGCACTCGTGGGTTGTGGTTTTGCATTCCCGCTTCATGTTCCCGGCGGCCTCCAAAGCCTCCTTACCTTTCTGAAGCAGGTCGTTTGCTTCGCGTGTTGCCAGGTCCATCTCCACCCCAGTGCCTCTTTTCGGAGTCCTGTAGAGGATACTCGGCCGTCCGATCGCTGGACGATCGGCCTGACTAGAGGCCACCGAGCTTTCCTCGTCCGAGATGATCTGGTGGGGAGGGGAAATTCCGCATTGCTCCCAGTTTATTACTATCTCGGAGATCCTGCTACGGTCCCCCGTCTGAGACGTACCGGACACCGATGGTGGTGGCGGCATCGTGGTCGATGCGTCCGGTTCCGACTCTGCCCTCGGCTCCTGTGGCTTCTGCGATGGACGCGCCGTCTTTTCAGATACGAATGATTTTTCCGACACCATGGACTTCGCGGTGTTTTTTAGAACCTTTTCTCTAAGTGTTTTAGTGACTTTTGCGGCCTCCGTGGTCATCTTGCGGGACGTACTATTTTGAGACATGTTGGTATGTAGTGGTTAGTGGGTAGGTGGTTGTTAATGTAGTTTGTAGTTGTTAGTTTTTACAGAAAGATACATTTACTAGTGAATTAATTAAAATTATTGAGTAACTTAGTTCTACAATGTGATGAAATAGTATTCGTAATGTCTATGACTGTGTTGTATTATATACTAGGATGGACTCACGGGAAACTTCGCTGGTGGTCTGCGTGTTGTCCGGTGAGGAGTCCGATAACTGCAGGGCTCTGATGGTCTAAGCCCTAGTGAGTACGCTGGTGGTGGTTCTCAGCGGAATTGCTTCGGCGTGGCTAGGCTAAGCTGGTGCGGTGCTGATGCTGGTGTCGCTTTAGAGATTCTGGCGGGGCCAGATTAAAGAGCGTTTTGCGCCCTTCAAAATGAGCCCAAACTCGGCGTCCTAGGTCCAACGGGTACGAAGTTAGACTGCGGGGGGGTGAGGTACCTCTGAGAGGGGTGAGGGGGGGAGGGGGGGAAGGTTTCGTGGGGCGGCTATTGGAGGGGGGGTCTTGAGTTGAGGGGGAGGAGGTCAAGGGGGTCGGGGGGGGGAGGTTTCGTGGGGCGACGATTGAGGAGGGGGTCAAAGTGGGGGTCAAAGGGGGTCTCGGGGGGGGGTTTCGTGGGAAGACGATTGAGGGGGGGGTCAAAAATTTAAAACGGGGGTCAAGAGGGGGGGTCGGAACAAACAAAAAAAAGGGGAGGGGGAAGTTCGTGAGAAGACGATTAAGGAGGGGGCCCGGGGCAAGGGCAAAGGGGGGGTACGCCAATTGCGGGGGTGACGTCTTGTTGGTGGTGGAAGAGGGGGGTGGTGAATGGAGGGGGGGTTGGATTTGAGGAAGAGGAGGGGTGGGGGTGTGTGGAAGGATTGTGATGTCCCGAGTCGGAAGAGCCCAAACTCGGGGGGGGTAGGAATAGGGGTATAGGAGTTCTCTCGGGGAATGTCTTGGTGATGGTCGTGGAGTCGTCACTCTGGTGCGTGTTCTGCAGACGGATTCCTCGGCCGGCTTCGGAGTCTCCAGTACGGGCTGTGATGGCTAGTTCGACGTCGCGCCTCGTGGTTTTACAAACACGTGTTGGTAAAGTTAGGTTATTTTAGGTTATTTTGACGGAAAACCACGTGTTTTTTCCGTGTTTTTGAACCTTAATAACTCCACAGCCGCTGCTCCGATTTTTCTGATCCCGATGTTGCTGGATTGGATTTTGCCGCGTCTCTCCGGTGTATTGGAGGTAGATTGATTCCACTGACCTGTGAGATGTTATTCGCAGTCAAAGTTCAGGGGGTCCTGCTCCGAGACCCGTGGTGGTAGACACTTGCGCACACTAATCCTGGTGACTTGTCACTACACAATTTCACTGATACCTTTTTCACGTACGTACCTCAACGCGTGTAATTTTAGTGAATTTTTCTCGCGGAGGTGATGTTGTTCGTGCGATGGTTA